>UELX01000259.1:0-96062 GCA_900480035.1 Eupelmus urozonus | reverse complement strand
CTATTATTCAAGACCATTAACGCCAAAGGGCAACAAAACCACTCTCAATCTAAGAACGTTAATAGAAAAAAGTTAAAATGCACAATATGTAAATGTTGCTTTTTTAAATTTATTAGTTAATAGATATGATTATTTTATTTACCTAAGTATGAACAAAATTCTTCTCAAAAATTTAATTTAACTTTTTGTCTAACCTCAATAGTTCTTATTTAAAAAAATCAGTCCAAACTTGGATTGAAAATTTCATTCCAATAAATTAGATTTTTTAAGTCCACCTTTCGATTGAAAATTTCAATCATATGAACTGAATTCCAATCCAAAAAAATTAAGAGTGTTCGTTTAAACAATAAAAAAAAATTATTTTACTTTAGAGAAACAAAGTGCACTAAGCGCATTACACAATCTAAACCCTGTCTCACCCGCACTTTCCAAAAACCGTACACAAAATCCACCCGCAAAGACCCCGCGTAAAATCACATTCATCGTCCCAAAATCTCATCCTTCTAAAATCACCAACCCAGCAGCCCCCCCGGAAGCTCAAAAGCCGCACGTACCCGCAATCCTACACCCGGCGCTCAAGTTTCGGCGCCGCTCACACACACATACACACACACACACACTCTGAGCGGCTTCGTGCCGAAATGCACGTAGTATGACGAACTTTCCACGCGCTCGGCGAAGAGACTTTCTTGAAAGGAGTACATAGCTCGAGCTTCCCGTCGCTCGGGGGCACGAATCGGACCGCGCGCGCTCCGGCGCAGCGTTATTTCTTTCTTTTGTAATTCAGCTCTCTCGGGTTCGTTAGCCTCTCGCGCGGTCCTTTCCAGAGAGTTCCGCGATGGATCGCGCGTGACGGACGCCAGGGTACCGTTTGTTTATTGTTGCCCGATATTTCGTAATGCCGGCACTCTGCGGGCTGATTTCCGCTGGAGAACGATCGAAAAGCCGCTGCAGCTTCTCTCGTGGGTTATGCGCCTGAAGATGTAACGAAAACGAGGTCATCTAAGTGTGCGAACGAAACCACTCGTACATTAGCCGTGCGATTAAAAAAGAAAAACAAAGAGTTACAACGAGCGGCTACCGTTCAAGAGTAACGCAACTCCAAACATTCCAGCCATTACCTCACACCTAAACGTCAAAAAGCACCGTCTCCCAGCTCCAGCGCTCCCGAATTCGTCCGACTATCGCGGCACTCTTCTCCCCCCCTCTCGCTCGTCCACAAAGCCGAGAGCAGCTGAAATTCGCGCATGCAAATAAAATACAAATCGGAGGGGAGCGTATAGAGCAGACGCGCACGCACACAGGCACGCGCGATATCTCGCCGGGTATGCGTCGCGCGAGCGCGTGACGTCATAACTCGGTCAGTGAACCGCGCGGGCCTCTTACGTGCTTTAAAAAACATTCGGCGCCTACTCTCTTTCTCTCTCTCTCTCTCTCGGCTCTCTGCACACATGCGCGCTCGGAGCTCGCGTATATTTATACGAAAAAGTCGGCGTCACCGCCCGCCGCGCGCGGAGAAAGACTCGGTGTCGTCGGCCCCGCGACACTTTCTCGAATGCGCGACGAAAGAGTGTGTGTGTGTGTGTGAAAGAGAGGGAGAGGCCTAATTTTGAAGGCTTTGAATTGTGGATCGCGATTTCGATCTCGCCCGAGAGCGTGGGCGTGTTTTTAATAGGAATTCGATGTTGCTCGCTGGCTGGTTTGTTGGGAATGATGATTGCGAGTGGAGTGCTTGATGGGAAGGTGAGAGGCGTGGTGGGATTAGAATAGATAATGGGTTGTGAAATTTTTATGAGGATGGAATTTTGGAGTGATGTCAGGTTTGGTGTTAAACGCGGGAGTTATTAATTACTTAACGGTTACGATGTAGAGAATAGATTGCGCAATAGACGCTAGTGAACAATGCTTAAAGAAGTTATTTAACGTCACGTCAAGCGCGCTTAGAAATGCAGTGCAGATCTTGACTTTGATTTACTCGGAGGCGCGCCACTGGGGTACGCAATTTTCCGACCCAGAACCGCGACTGAAATTTTTGATTTATAGCGCCGCGCTTGACCTATTTTTCATTTTCGAGCATTTCAAAACAGTTGGCTTTGCAAAAAGGAAGCCTGCCTTTGCAAACATCTAAACCACACACGCAAATACATTATCTTCTATTCACATGGTACCACAACAAACACAGTCCCCTCAAATAAGCCACCCACGTCGTCGCTCGCGTAACACTCGTCAACGACTTCATCGTCGACAAAAACGAAATCGCCGAAAACCGAAAAAAAAGGAGACACGGCGCCACAGTAAAAAAGAAATCGATCGCTCGTATACGTAGAGGGCCGAAAAGTATAGCAGAAGCGGCGGGCCTCCCTGAAAAAAGAGCCGTTAGCAAGAAAGAGAGAGAGAAGCGCAGGAAGGAGGGAGCCGAAATCCGTCGACCTCCTCCCTACCTGTGCTCTCGTATCCCTCTCCACGTCGCTTTTTTTTTCGCTCGCTCTTCTTCTCTATACGTCGCTCCGGCGCGCTTTTATACAAGCCAAGCGAGCGCGCTCCGTATTATAATACTCACACGCACGCGGGCACGAGCATAACGGGACGTATCTACTTCGACCTTCTTGAAATTCAAGGAATTCAAGGTCGAAGCGCGCCCGAGCGCGCTCAACTTCTCGAACGGTATATAACCGAAACCAGTTCGGTTCCAAAACAAAAAAAAAAATCGCGCGCGCGCGCGCGCAGCTTTTACACGCGCGCGGAGGGAAGAAGCGCGCGCGCGCGCGCGAGTAAAAAGGAGACAAAAAAAAGTGTAACAGTGACCGTAATTTCTTGCGCACCGCCATTCTTCGAGCAGCCGCTCTTTCCTCTCTTCTTCTTTTTTTTTATTTTCCTTGCTTTATTTTTTTTTCTTTCTTCGCGTTGCAGTTCGCTACTCTGCGGGTCGCGCGTATAGTTCGGCCCCCTTTGTTGCGGCGTCGCGCGCGAGCGCAGCTGCACTTTTCGCGGTTTCCGGCGCGTGTATACTTACGCGCCGAGGAAACGGCGCTTTCATTGTCGCTGTTTTATTGCTGAAATTCACCGTTCCTCTTTGAGACCTGGGGCTCTGATGCAGCTCCCGACGAGGCCCGCCGACGAGAGGACTCTCTTTCATCTTTTAATGGGTCATTCGAAAATGTGGATAGGTTTCTTCTGCCTCTTTCTCTCCCTCGCTTTATCTTTTTTTCTCTCTTGTGAGCGTACATACAGAGAGTTACCCGACGGCCTTTTTTTTTGCTGCTTTCGAGGTTTCGGCTTTTCTATTAGGGCCAGTGCGAAAGCGGGCCGCGTTATTGCGACAGCCTCGGGATTTTCGTTTGGAGTGTTGGCTTTTTAGAATCCGGTTGCGAGAGGTGCAAAGGGAATTAAAAGAAAAATTGTTGGTTCTTAAATAGTTTTTAAATTTTAGTTTTAAGAAATTAACAAAAAGTTCTTGAAGATCATGAAGGCAGTTTGTCAAACGCGTATCAGTAGTAACAGACAATTTCGAAAGACATTTCTAATCAGATCACTACTTCACACATATTTACAATATTCCAACGCTAAACTTGACAAACTTCCAATCAAAACACTAGAAAAATCATAAAAAAATCAATTCATCACTCCAGCGTTCTCAACCAAGCAGAACTGGATCCCCTATATTGCGCATGAAAAACACAGTCGCGAATCGGGCTCAATGCAAACAAACCAGATAAAAATCCCATCCTGCCCGAGAGAGCGAGGAACAAAGAGAATAAAAAGAGCAGCCATAGAAAACAGTCACTCAGTGTCAGAGAGCCGCGCAATGAAAGCCGAGCGCGGAGCATCGTCATCATCATCAGCGCTACAGTAGCAGCAGCAGCAGCAGCAGCAGCCGGCATGTCGCTCGGGGCAATTGCACAACTTACATCATTCATTAAATCACGTCGCGCAACTATTAACAAATGGCACGACATATCGCGCGCGGAGAAAATAACATGAGAGAGAGAGAGAGAGAAAGAGAGATTTCACCGGATGAGACGTTCAAGGCTTTCCTATGGGTCAGAGGATATATGTGCATCCGCGTGTCCTGTCCGGCGATTTCTATCGGCCGCGCTTTGGGTTAATCGACTTCCTGGTGCGGCTTTCACGCATCGAATTTGCTGGAGGCTGCGGGGACGATTGTTGGAACAGAGGCATTATGGATACGTGTTACTGGGACAAGCGAAAGAGTCAAGGGTTGCTGGAAGAGGAATAAATGTGAGCGTCGAGGCAGGAAGAATGGAGCGGCTTTGAAAGTATCGCTGTTGAAACTCCAAGTGTCACGATAATGAGTGAATGATTTCTGGAGAAGAGGCCAGCGCTCGCGGCTCCGGAGTGTTCCGAGAATCAAAATCAAGAAACGGACACACAACAAAAGAAAGCCGCGCATTCATTTGTCTAAGAAAGTAGTCATTGTTTTCAAATCCGCGCGCGATTCATTGAGAAACCGGATAATTGGCGCGCGCTTTCAAAACCCAATATATTCTAATAATCAGTTTCCTGAGCCCGCTGAGAAAAAGTCGGGCACGATCGTCTCTCTCCGCTAGGATAGTTTAATGCACTCTCGGTTCGTAAACGCGCGATGAAGGAGGCTCTTTGTCCGCGCTCGAATGAAAGTATCGTGTGTCAGCGTCTTATCTTCCGCAATCGGCTTCTCTACGACGATTCCCAGAAACTGCGAGCGCTCCAGGAAGAATCTATGAATACAAGGCCCTCTTTCCAAGCGAGAGCGCGCCTCCTTTTTTTTGTAGGTTAAATATCTTCGGGCGCGATGCACCGCGGGAAAAATGAAAATATAACGGTGTTTACAAGCGCGCAGTAGCGTGTCCTTATCGAGGTTACGCGACGAGCTAGCGAGCACAATGCGAGCCCACGACGTGTTCAAGCGATATTTATTGTTATGTATTCCGGCTGTGTAAAGCTGGGTTATCTATCGGAGTGTAACAACTTTTTAATGCAGCGAGCGCGCGTGCGCAAATGGGAAAGGCCTCGATGCGAGCGAATAAATTTTTTGAGAAACTGGGCTCACGGATCCGAGGGCTAATGGGTAGTGGAACGGTTTTCGTTAAATAGAGTTGTACTTAAAATGTGTGGATCGATTTCTGTTAAATTTTAGATATTGCTATGTAGGTAGGTGATGGTTTATAAAATTTTGTTATGTGATTAGGGAGCTAAATGTAAGCGCCTTAAAGTAGTTCACATATCGCTGCCAGGTGGCGTAATACCTCCGGTGTGCTTCACGTGACAAGATAAGCTGACACTAAAAGTGTACGACTCTTAGTTCATGTATTTTTTTCCAATCGAAAAGAAACTATTACATTATTTTACTTTCCTATCAGAAGAGAAAATGCAATATTAGCGCTTGTACTTTCGAATAAAATTCAATTTTAATAAAATAATTGAGTTAAGAACGATTTTCAAGACGTTATTCCTTGATTCTTACAACTATCACACGATTTTTTCGATTTTACGAGGCCGGACCCGGGTCAGATATAGGCAATTTCGCAAGATTTTCTTTGGCACACGTAAAAATGTTGGGTGGGCTTACCTCTAATGTCTGTCTGAGGGTGAGATCGGGAAAGAAGACATCCTGCTGCTGAACGTAGCAGATCCTTCGTCGCGATCTCTTTGTGAGCCTCTCTCGGTTTAGCCAAATCTCACCGCCGTCCAAGCCGATTCGCCCAGACAGGCAATTCAACAACGTGGATTTGCCGCAACCTTTTTTCGGGAAAATAAGGACCAAGTTTTTTTTTATTGAACTAAGCTTTAGGATAACTTGATTTTATTTTTAGCGCTAAGTAGAGAACGGATTCGCGCATTCAGGAAATAAGGTTTGTACATTATGTATTAAATAATGAATTAGCAAACTTTTTTATTGAAGTAAATGAAAATTGTTTTAAAAAATTGAATAATAATTATTTGTAGTTTATTTTAAACTTATTTGTTGAATTAATAAAATATCGTAAAATGTTGAATATTTTTTATATCAGGCAAAAAAAAAGAAATTGTCTTACCTGAGGGCCCCATAACGGCCAGAAGTTCCCCTGGCTTGACGACGCCGGATACATCGCGCAGGAGGGACCGCTTGTCCTTTACAACTTGTAAATTTCGGAAGACCAATTGCACCGGACGAGAATCCAGCGGACATATTAATTGTAGCGCTGAACTTTCCACTCTGCAAAATCAAGATTTTTGCACTTTAAAAATTGGAATTAAAATTCACTTTAATTTTTTAAAGATTAAAATAGAATTGCATAAATTGCATCGAGCGCTTTATGGAGTTAAAACTCAATGCGAATTAAATTCCATTCAATTTTACTGTTCTTTTATGAACAATAAAACTGCAAAAAGAGGATCGAATTGTAAAGCGTTAAAATGTGTTCCATTTTCATAACCACAGTCATTTTTAACATTTTTAGCAATGCTCGTTGTATACAGTTCACAAATGAAATTCGTACAGATGCCTTCTAAAACGAAATGATTGTTCCTGAAGTTTTTATGACAGATTACGGATTATAAAGGAAAAAAAGCTGTACACGAAGTGGTGTTGCAGAACTTTTTAATTCAAGAAACGATGATGAAGCGTTCTTTTATTGGATCAACACCGACTTTTTTCGGGGCACAAGAAGCTGGCTTCGTCAAGCTGTCACGCCGCTAATTTTTGAAATGCCCAAAAAATGTACGAATGGTGATTAGGTTGATTAGACTTATTAGGCATGGGGCCTTCGACTGCACTTGTTTCTAATTGAAAACGAAAAAACGTACTTTTTGCAGCAGATGGACGTGGCTCATTGCGTTTAACTTAATTGATTTAAGACAAACAAGTTACTTTCTATTTAAGCAATTTATGTACGGACTAATTCTGTGCAGCGTAGGTGTATGAAAAATGACAGCAATAACTTCGTTTCAACCCTCTAATTTTCTGCACATAAATCTGAATCATCCTTAATTACTTTACTTCAAACCAATCCCTCTTAAAACCCAGAAACCTTAAGAATAATTTCTACCAAGCTCGAACTGAAATCGCGCTCGATTCGCCTCCAAGTACTCTTGCACTAGGATGAAACGCCGGGTTCTCTCGCGTCCTGCAAAACGAGTTTTCTAAAGCGAGCCGCGCGACAAATCAAACGACTCGCGCAACGAGAGAAAAGACGCTTGACATAATCCGCTCGTCTCCTCCTCGGCAAAAAAGCGAGTCGCGATACACGCGCAATCGGAAAGCACCGTCGAAATGACGGACGATGGAAAGCACGCGCGCGTGCGCGCTGTGAAAACGTCCGTCCAAGGTCGCGCGTGCGCGAAAAGAGGCTCGACCGGTCGCTTAGTGGAACAATCTCGCGATCTCGCTGCTGCGGCATCTCTTGGCTCGAACTTTCCAACGCGAAGAGGGCTTGTCAGGGGCAAAAACACGAGGAAACAATCCGGCCGAGGTGAGGAGGGAAAAAGGCAAGTGAATTTCTCGGGCTACGCGTCAGCGTAGGTTTCGGAGAACCGGGAAATTGAGAAATTCCCCGGCGGTTGTTGCTGCCGATGATTTCTGGCGCGCGCCGAGCCTTTCTTTCTTTTCCTTTTTTTGGAGAGAGGGGAGTGAGCTTGTAGTTTCGAAGTGTAGCTTTCGTGTATGTGTGAGGGGATAGTGTCGTTGTTAACGGTTTCGTTTTCACAAAGTCGCGCAAAGGGGAAGAGAGAAAAAAGAGAATGGACGGAGAAAGTGAAGCGAGTTCGCGGGAAGTTTTAGATGCTTGTGCTTGGAGTGTGAGCTGTGTTTGCGGATTACGAGTTTTTGAAAATTGAACAAGCGAGTCTGGAAGGTTTTTATTCGTTGAGCTAGGTATTTAGGTAAAAAACAATGCACCAAATGCTGATTAAGCGATTAGTATCCATCTATAGATCATCGTGACAGGCAATTAGTTTTTGTGTTTCGGATGTCGATGAACTTTGATTAATGAAGAATGCGAAACTTCGGCTTTTCTTCCGAATAAAATTAAAGCTGATGAAGAGCTTATATCTTAATTTACCGATGATTCGATATTCGATTAAGTTTGCAAGCTGACTGGAGGGATTGACCTTTAAGACAATGTTTTAATAAGCACTTTAGTAAGAATGTTATGCACCCTGGCGTCTTTATTCGGCTGATTTATTGATGTATGATCAGCTACTTGACGCGGTAAATATAACGCACTTTGTTTTAATAAAAGTCATGGCTCACACGAAATCAGTTTATTATGCGGCTTCGATACAAAGTAATCGCGTCGGAAAATATTTGTTGAGCAAACTCAGCTGAACGATTAGCGGAGCGTTCGTAGAATCCAGAAAGTTTCTTTCTCTAAAAAACTATAGAAATATTTCAAGCAAATAAACAATAAATTCACGATCCATATTACTTGTATGCTTCGTTTCTTAAACGAACATTCTCACATCAATCTAAAAGTGACATAAATCATCGAAACTATTAGATCCAGGATATCAATCTTAAATCACCTCACATCTAAAACTGCTACCAACACCCCAGAAAAACAACGCATAAACACCACTAAAAAATTCATCACAATCCCGGCCTCGTCACCGCTTTATTATTCCCCGAACCGTCGATCGTTCATCCTCCCAAACAATCATCGCAGCATCCCAACTCCCCTGCGCATTCCCATCGCTCATCGACTCCCTAAAAAAAAGAACCGCCAAAAATATCAGCCTATAACCCGCTGCAGTCGTAATCAACGAAAATGCAACCGGGAGCAGCTCGAAAAAGAGCACGAAGAAACGAAGCAGCGCTCGGCTCTAACCACGCGCATGTGTACACGCACACGCACACAGAGACACATATCCGTGCGCGGGCGGGCGCAAGTGCGATGCACCGGAGAAAGCGCGAGTAGGGGGCGAGCGAAAGAAAGAAAGGAGAGTAGCGGATAATAAATTCCCAGCGTGCGGCGATATCACGTCATCTCGGGTTCGTTGAACCGCTCCGGCGCCGCGAGGGAGAGAGAAAGAGAGAGAGAGAGAGAGAGAGGAATAGAGAGACTGTATATATGTATAACACGCGCCCGGCTGTATATACCCGACACTGGGCCGCGCGCGACGAGTCCGCGTCGTCGATGTGTGTCGCAGAGCCCGCGTGACGAATCTCATTAGCCCGCAGCCCGCGATTTCCGGCTGCAACGCGCCGATGTGTATGCGACACCGAGAGCTGGCTTTTCGCTCGCGCGCCAGCGCGCTAACGGATTTTCTTCCTGCGGGGGTGGAATTGGGTGTGCCGGCGGCTATTGGATTCGAGCCGAGATGAACGATGAGGTTTCGAGGCGAAGTGAGAGGTGCGAGCGGGTTTGGGTTGTGATGAGAGATTACTCTGGCGAATTGTAATTTGAAATGTTGGGTAGGTTCTTTGTGATCCTATTGCAAATATTCGCATCTGGAGTAGCTTGAATAAAAGTGTTTTTGGGTGTAAGCGGAGTTTTAGGCGGGCTTTTTTCATGGACTCGGTACATTAACCGGGATAATGTTTAGGTAAATAGTTGAACAGACTGGGAGAGTTTGATAGCTAAAATAATGGAGTTTGCTGAACGATAAGCGGCTAACTTTACGCAAAAAACGCTTTAATCTTATTTTTTCACGTCTGGCGTATATACAATGATATCTATCCTATTACATAAAATTCAAACAAAAGTTGAATCATATAAGCTTAATAAATGCTAATGCACGAACTGAAATGGAATTTGCCGATGAATCTGTATTACGAAATCCACCCGTTTCATTGCACAGCAGTCACGACCTAAAATTACATTTGAAAATCCAAAGATTCGTTTCCAAAGCCCTCATACAGAAACCACTTAGCTAACTCAGCCTCTAACGCAAAAAATTATCCGCCGTATTTCCACACTGGCCTCGGCAACTCGCAGTGCTTGAACATATAGAACTTCATAATTTCCACGGTTATATTCTGCGCAGTTCCATCTTAAAAAGTACTCCCCGCTCTCGGTGCGTGTATAACCATCGGAAAAGCGAGAGCCACGAGAGTCGATGGAGATAGTAACCGATATCACGTATCGATTGCTCCCTACCCTTCCTCCTCCTCTTCCCTCGGTTTTCTACGCGTCGAGCTTGCGCGGATGCATAAAATTTCCTCGAAGTGATTGCTTACCGCCGACTCGGCGCTTCCTCGTGAAAACAGCCGTGTACAATCGAGAGGGACGCATTAAAGAAACATTTGCCGACGCGCTCGAAACTTTCTTGAATGAATAATGAAGCCCGTTAATTGATTTCCCGGTGAGCTTGACTCTTTTGAGTTATAGAGCTTTTTCTTTTATCGTCTCTAGTTTTTAAGTGTTTGTTAGTAAATAGGAATCGAGGCTAATAGTGACGGGGAAAAGAATTTAGACGGAAGTTTGGTGCATCATAATGAAAGTCCTGCGGTTCGTATTGTCGCAAGGTGAATATCACACGCTGAATTTCACGTCGAATTAATCGGTGTCGATATTCCATTTATTAATAACGTGAAAGTTGGATATCTGTACGTCAGATCTGTTTACCAGGGATAGGCGCCGAGTAATTAATTGCAGCACTATAAAGTAGTCGCGTGACAATATTATCTGAACTAGTGTTTTCCCCTTGCGGTACAGCGAACCGTGCCAGCAAGAAAGCTAGCCTTTTTTCTTTAAAAATAGCGCGCGTCATTTGTTAGAGCTTGACTGCTAGACGCGATCGGTCGTAAATAGGGTTTTGAAAATTTTCGAATGACTCAACGATCATCGCAATGAAATAGAATACGCCTGGAGCTACGTCGGGTTTTTTGAGCTGCAGCTGAAAGGTGTTTACGAATGAAAAGTGAAAGCGCGAGGAAAGCTGTGTTGGCCGTCGTTAAAAATTTAATTTATCTTATACTTAGAAGAAGACTGTGCACGGATTTATTTATTCATGTATGTAATACAGTATGCGCAATTAAAGTTTAATCGTGAGATTGAGAGAGACGAGCGTTAAAGACGCTCTTTCTCTCCCCGTGCGTAATAAATTAATAAAAGACAAATATAATCTGAATCGACCAAACAAGATAAAAGACCATTTGGATAGGTGATGACGAGCGGGGAATATAAGTCGGTGACATTCGACGCAACTTGATAAGCTGTTGAGTAAGAGAGCGAGAGAGGGAAAGAGATAGAAAGAATGAAAGCCTGGAATAAAGAACAATAAACGATGCAGATAGCCGCTTGTTGGCTATGCTATTGGAAATTAAATTTACATGTTCCTTTTTTCTTGGTTCATGTTTTACAACATTGTTGAATACGTGAAGTTTCAATTTTTTATGGTGGTATTAAAAGCAATTGATTATCTTGTAGAGCTTTTTTATATAGCAACGATTTTACTGAAATAAAATTGGTTTTTTATAATCGAAAAGAATTAAAGCTCATCTAATATTCAAAATTTAACGCAATATTGATATTGGATTATTATTAGTAGATTTTAAATTATTATAGACTTGAAAATTTCCAATAAGTGTCTCTGTGTATCAATAATAAATTATTGTATTTATTGGATTTATTAATAGCATAAAAATGAGGGAACAGATTAATTTTTTATAATTTTAAGGAAGTTAAAAATAATACAAGCAATTTCAAATATTTGAAAGTATTAACAACAAGAAAATTAAATAACCTTCGTACATGATAAATGAACAAATTTAATTATATTTTCAACAATAAGTAAAAATTTGACGCTTAAGTAATTTTCTAATTTTTACCAATTACTAGTTAACTTAGTTAGTTCCTAATTGGGACCTAGTTAATATTTAATTCGCGGAGAAATCACCAGAGGTGCAAGTCATTTTTCTTACTGAAACTTTTCCAGGAAGACTCAAAAAATCATCTAAATTCGTTTCGCTAAATTGCTAATATTAGTAATATGATACTGTCATTATTCTGTTGCTTAAATTCAAACTACAATAACTTTGAATCAAACGAGAATTTTTCAAGGCTGAAAAAAAGGAAATCAAAGATCGTTTTCTCTCATGTTTTTATTTCCTATAAAATTTAATATAAATAAGTCTAATTTAAGTTTAAATATTAAAGTTTTGTATAGCTTTTTCTTTTAATATAATTCATAACTCAATTTTTAGGCTTATTCAGTGAAAACCGTGAGATATTGATCTTATTTTGGTCAAAGAAGACACTAAAAAAGTTGAAATAAAATTCATGACCCACACTCCCGGTACTTTCCTCGTTAGCAGTATATATTTTTATACAAACAGCACTCATTAAATTTAACATTTCATTTAACTAAATATCAATTCTTATGCAAAAGTACAAGGGCCTTAATTTTAATCCCTAAACAGTAATCAACTAAAGAAAAACACTCAATTCCCTAAACACATTCCCCCAGCGCTACCACCCAACAAGCTCCAAGTTCCTCGGCGTACTCAAATCGAAGCACTCTCCTAATTGCTCTCAACTCGTCCCTCGTCTCCTGGCTCTCCCACCCCCCTAAGAAAAAACTTCGTCCAGTCGATTACTCCGTCAACCCCATCCTTCCCTACCTCCCGCCATCCCCCAGAGGCATAGAAAGAGAAAGAGCAAGAGAGAGTTATACACTCAGTACCCTCCATCGTCGCTGCATCTCCCGCGAGCAATTAGCCCAGCGGTAGCGATGTCTCGTCCACACATACACACACACACACACACACACACACTTGCAGTCATAGCCACACATACAGATTCACGTACGCATCGCTGCGCTGTCTTGCTCGCTTGGCGCAGAGTTCATTGAACCCCTGGCGCGCGGACTCGCAGAAGGTGATCGAACCTGTTATGCGCACGCACACTCGTCGCAAGCGTCTCTCTCTCTCTCTCTGTATTATACGCGCGTGCGCGCACACAATCGCGCGCTCTTTCCCTCTCTCTTTCTCGCCATTTGAAACTTTGAACCTAACGGTGTAAGCTCTCCTAACGCTCTCTCTCTCTCTCGCACTGCTGTTCTCCATAGCTCTGGCTCTCTTTGTGTATGCTGATTCGCGCGGCAGATAGACACGCACGCACGCACGCGGGCTTTTGCATCGCGGCAGCGAGCGAGCGCAAGAGCGCTTACAGACCCGATGACCTTGATACTGAAGCGAGATGCGCGTGGGTATATAATGCGAGGAGGAGGAGCGAGCCTACGCGCTGTGTAAGCTGGCCCTTTTGTCAGAGATGGGAGACGCGTGGTTGTGATGCTGATATGGGCTTTTCTTATGGGGAATGGGGGGCTTTTGGGCTTCTTTGTTTGCGGATTTTTGCAAGGGTTGACGAGTGGATTGTGGATGATGGTTTATGGATGAGGTTAGTTTTGGATGGTTGCGATTGCTGGGAAGTTTAGTGTTTTAGTTTGAAGCAAAAGATCTGACTACTTTTGTTATTCGTGATACATTGTAATCTTACGAGTAAAGAATGTTTCTGAACAGTATCGGATAAGTAGCCCTATTTGAGACTAAGCATAATAGCTTCTGAAAATAGAAAAAACTAGGAAATAGAAGTTGCTTTTATTCAATGCCAACAAATATTTCATATGTGCAAGATTGGATCACTTTACTTTTCAAGACTTAAAGCTCAACTTCAAGATACATTCCGAATATTCAATTTACTAATAACACAATCTATCGATTCTGTGAACAATTGTAATCTGGAATTCGGAGATAATCTAATTAATTGGCGTTCAGATATACGAATCCAGGAGCTACTTCAAAATTGGTATCAAGCAGCTTACAAATCCAGTCGGAATCCGAAATTCCAGCAACTTCGGCATTAATATAAACACCCAAATATTCGCGTTTCGGCATAATCCCAGCCAAACATTTCACGCTTTCACGTAATCCCGAACACTCTCACCTGTAAAAATCAGCCGTTATTTTTCAACAGCTTCACTTATACCTACTCAAGGAACTCTTCATTCCGAAAAAAAAAGATTACAAATATACTAATTCTTCCAGTAATTTAAATCTGTTTTAACTAGCAAGGTAGAATTTTAGCCATTTAAAAATTAGAAATTTATAAGTTAGTAAGCAAACAATTATTTTTCAATTTATAACTAAAGGTGCAATAAACAAATCTACTAAAAAATAAAGCCATGTCCATCTTTGTCCGTTTAGTACATTAAACAAAAAAACTACGGGTAAGTTTTTCAATCAATTCTAGTTCGTGCTCACGGCAAAGAACACAGATGAAATCGAGACGTCGACGAGAAGAGCCCAACCACTGGATCGATGTGACCCCTCGCTTTCGTCTGGTTTCATTAACTCTGTTATCTAGCAAATGGATTCAATTCAAACCCAATCCCTGTCCAAACGATTTTTTTTATTTTAGACACACACCACACGGTTTATTTCAATTCCTTATTAATTTCATCACATACGTTTCGTGATTTCATAGAGTGAATAGCCCCCTACATATTTCATCGCTACCGTTGGAATCAGCACCAAAATTTCGACTCTCTCTCTCTCTCTCTTGCGGCTCTGCTCCGATATCCATCGATCGAGCGGCGGACGCTCGTTTTCGCGCGGCGGCGGCGGCGCCGTACTCGGTCTATTTTCGGATTACGCCGCCCGCCGTTCTGGAAATTCCAGAGAGCTGAGCCGCCACCGCCGCGCACAGGAAACGGCCTCACGTGCAAGGGATTTTCGGACGTAGCAGTCTGTGTGCTTGCAAGCTCTCGGAATAGATGACGACGACAGAGCCCTGTCGATATGCGAGCGCATTTGCCTGCGTGTGGGCCGAATAGATAGTGAAGAGAGGGAGTCACTGGGAAATCCGTCAAAGGGAATTTTTTTCTAGCCGAGAGCTTGGGTTGTTCCGAGATGCGTAAGCTTTGGTTTCTGGAGATTGTATTGGTGCTGGTAGAGATTGGTTTGATTTATGTGTGCTTTGTTTGAGGGATTGGCAGGTGGATAGGGAGGGGTGTATGTTTGTACACAGTGGAGACATCATAGCAAATACAAGTCATATTACGATATCATTTCAAATTTATTCAATATTACCCTTATATAGGCACTTTTAAACTTTAGGTATTAACCTTTTTAATCCATCAAAATAAACCATACATTTTTACTATTCAGCAACTATTTATCCTTAAACACCTCGAGGTGATTGATTGATCAACATGACCGAAAAAAGTGCATCTCTTAATTCTCCGTCAACCCAAACAAACCACAATCCAAAACAACCTCATCACCTCGATCGATCCGACAAATCGCAAACAAACACCCAAACGCGCTCCCTGAAAGCTCCCTTTGCATCTCCCGTCCATTTTTCGCCTCCACCCTCGTCTTTGTCTCTTTCGTCGCGGGTGTAAAATACAGTTTTACGAGGCCGTTTGCGGCGTGGCCTCGAGTGTACGCGCGAGCGCGACACCCTCCTTATATATCCCCCCGGAGTCTAGACGCTAGCGAGCGAGCGGGCAAAAAGGAGTAACAAGCCCTTTATTGGCGCTCCGCTGCTGCTGCCGCTGCTGCCTAGGCGTACACGCGCGTGCCTTCGGCTTTAACCCGCTTCATTTTCTCTTCTTTTGCCCAGCGCGTACGTGGATGTATATACGCTCTCTGCACCCGCCTAACTGCTGCCACGCTGAGAGTATATATACCCGCGTGGCGGCGAGCTTTCTCGGTAGGCGAGGCTACTTTAGGGATTTTTGGCCTTTCCTCGTAGAATAATGCAGCAAGAGTTGGAAGCGATTGTTTGTTTTTTAATTTTGCTTTGAAGGGTGAAGTGTATTTTGAAAGTGGACAGTAAAAATGAGGGGTTATTACTACTGAATTACCTTAAAAAGGAAGATGAGCTTTTATAGAATTTGCATAATCAGGCCCTATAAACGATGTCCCACTTCTCAACCATTCCTATACGTAAACGAACTCCACTCGACGAAAAGCGTCAAAAACAAACTCCGCGCTCAAAACTCGCCGCGTCGAAAGTGAAACGGCCGGCAAAACAGAGAAAAAAAAATCGTAAACACGATTATTCAATTAATCCGAGAGGTGTGTGCGTGCCGCGGCGTTTCGCCACGCGGAAAAGAAGGAGGCCAGCTCGTGTGTACTCGCGGCATCTGCTTCTAGGAAAATTCCTACGTGAAAAACATTGGCGCTATAGGCAAGCGGTCTCTCTCTCTTTCTCTCTAAACACACGATCGTAATGAGCGCCTCCTTTGCATGAATCGCCGTTTAGCGAGGCGGCACGCATCGCGTATTATAGCTGTACACATAGAGGAGCCGCTGCTGGCGAGCAAAGTGCGCAAAGTGAAAGTAACATTCTAGTCACGTGACGACGGCCGCGCGCGCATCTGCCTCTCGAGAGAGCCTGTTATTTTTCTTTTCTAGGTGGTATGCGCGACTTTTCGGTCGGTCACGCGGCCGCTGCTGTTTCTGGTTGGGGCTGGGATGTTTGGAGGTTGCGGAGTGTTTGTTGAGTGGGAGAAGTTGAGGATGAAATGTTGATTATTAATTTGGTAAGGATGAATTTTTGAAGTGTGTTTTAATAATGTAGTAAGGTGAAAAGATTGGTGGAAGTAGTGAGGAAATTGTCAGTTGTAAGGTACCTTACTAAAAAGAAAGACGTTGTCTTACTAGATATGGCATGTAACTACTTATAACAGCCGTTTTTTTTTTCTATAAGATTGTTCTTGAATATCCTAAATGAGATTGCCATGCATTATTTTTTAAGTTAAATTTATGTAATATAATAAACGGTTAATTAAACTGTAGAATGATAATTCAAGTGGAACCAAAAGACACGTCAACTACCATCAGAGCACAATAATAAGATCTTTCTCAAGAGCCGGGAATACCAGAAGTTGGCGACATGTCTCCCATAAAAACAAAAATAAAAACACTCCACCTCACCTATTTCTATTATTTCTCCTTTATTATCCCAACATACCGTGAAGGTCGTAGTTTTTGATCACTCATTTCGCATAAAATAATCACGTATTTACATTTTAACAAACTCCTGGCCACCATTCAAACCAAAAAATAATCAGAAAACCCCGTCCTTCACAGCACACACACACTCCTAGCACAAAAGAAGCACACACCTTGCGTAAGAAAAACACAGCTTCGCGTCAACCGAGTGCGTTCATTCCGATTTCCACGTGCGAGAGCGGAGACGTTGCAAAACGCGCATCCCGCGCTAATTGAGCGGCTTTTATGATCGTCGGCTGATTTTTTCGCTTTCGGCGCTCGGAGAACGTGTTTTCGCCGCGCTGTTTAGAATCTCTCGGAGGAGTGCACTTGCGAGCGCGGGATGTATCTTCATTAAGTAATTTTAATTTAGTGTTTACGGCCGGTCGTTTGCACGCTGAATGAAACGCGCAGCGAGAAAACGACGTTGCGGTTTTCCCGGCGAATCCTGATAAAAGTGCGCTGCGGCTTAGGGTGTCGAGTGATTTTTCGAAATCTTTTTGATTTATCGTCTGGTTAAATGATTTTTCTAAGCAAAGTGAATAGTTTCTGTTGGGTTTCTTCTGTGATATGATTTACTTTATTTTTTTAATGTGCTTGTATTTTTTATTTTATTTTGTTTTATTATAATTTACGAGTTAAGTAGCTTTTTACATTTTAAGCTCTTGGGATTACAAAATAATTGCAAAATGTCGCGTGAGTATACTTATGAAAATAATATTCTATAATACTGTAAAGTGACTTTTGTTATATAGTTTATGAAAGGATAAAGTAAAAAAAAAACTGAAATATCAAAATAATTTTCGCTACATGACTTGCGTAAATTTTATTGCAGTATACATCTAGAACTTTAAGTAGAATTAGGTTTATTATATTCGCTTCATTTGAACATCCTAATATAAAATAAATATTTGCTTCAGAAAATAATTAGATAGTGCAACACATTTATAATTAAAAATAATGAGTTATAGAACTTGTGCAGAACTACAATGATGATCGGATCTGCGCATCAAAATAACTAAGCTTTTGTGCTTATGTGCAGGAACTATAGCTGTTTTATTTGGAGCCATCGATTTATTCGTATCTTTCCAATTAATCGGTTTTTAAATAATAAATGCCTAGTCTAGAATTAATAATAGTAGCCAGTAAGACTTGTTATAAGTAAGTGAATAATTTGAATTTTGTAAAAGAAATTACAAAATTGAAAAGCTATTAAGAATCATTCTTTACTCACTATTCTGTCATTTTCTAAAAATTTTTTCCTTCAAATTGCAAATAGTTGAAAATTAGTGAAGACCTTTCTTTGCGCGAATGTAGGTAATTGGCGTGATGCAATGCAGCTGGATGTTGAGAATTGTTTGTTACTTGTAATTATAATCATTACGTCAAGACAATCACTTGACGATAAAACGTCTATTAAGTGTCATACGAAGAAGTAATTGCACAACCGTGATTTCATCCGCACCTTCATCAAGAGTTTAATACTCCTCTCCGTGCGTGCGTTTGAAATTAAAATTTCAGATCCGAACATTCGACTATGATAGAATATTATTAGGAAGAGATAGATATTCCAAGAAGGAACAGATGTTAAAGTGTCTGTAGACAGCGGAAATGGAAGCATTCCGAGAGCGTGCAACTGACGTTTGCAGATTGAGAGCTCCGATTGATTTGATTTTATTCGTTTTGATTAGCAAACTTGGCACTGGCTAAATAGCAGCTAAAAGCCTTCCAATAATTCACGAATTTAAACTTCAACTCTCTTTCAGACTAGACATTCTTTATAATTTATCTAAAAACGATACCGCCGACTCGGTTTTGATAAGGCAAATTAAAAGAGCGATTTATACGACAGGCGAGATACACATTCAGCGACGCGAAGAAACAGAGTTGCAGCAGCAGCGCAGTCTAGGTTAACAAAAATGATAAATTTTTACCGGAAAACTTCCATGAGTCGCTAAGAGTCTTTCCGAAAGCAGCAGTGCTCCATCGGTAAGTAGCAAATACAACACGACGATACTACGTCTCGGACCTTTCGTCTACATCTACGCACTCCCATTGACTAAGTTTCTCAAAACAGAAAGACAGCTGGAAGTAAGGAAAACAGAAACACAGAGAGGAGAGAGAGAGAAGTGCAGTAGCGCATTTAACGAGCGAGCGCCGGGGTCAGGGGGCGGGAGAGAGAGAGCGAGAGAGCTCGGGACAGAGACAGAGTAGGAACACTCGCAGAGGAGGAGGTGGCAGCAGCAGCAGCAGCATCGGAGAGGAGTAGGAGCTCCAAAGGTGGGGGCGGCGAAGCGAGACAGCGCCTGAGCGAGCGCGCAAAGAGCCTCTCTCTCTCTCTCTCTCTCTACCGAGAGCGCGAGCGGTGAAGGGGGTGACACGTAGTCGTCGGGGTCAATGCACCGGTAATCTCGCGCTGAAATGCCCTCTGCAGCAGCAGCGACGCCGGCGACTGGTGCACACCGCTATCACGCGCACACGCCAAAAATAGGGTCCGTGTGTGTATGCGAGTCAGACTCTCTCTCTCTCTCCCTCTCTCGCACAGTAGATCGCGCCCATTGTCGCGAGACTGCGATATGCATCATTTAACGGCGCGAGCTGCTGCTGCTGCTTTTTTTTCCGGCTCTTCGCTCCTTTATTAGCTTTCTCTAATGGAGTCTAATGTAGGGCCGCGCGTGAGAGATGAGATCTCGCGTGCGTGCGAGCTTGAAGAATTAAGGGGGTGAGGGAGGGGGGCTTTTTCGGCGGTCAAGCGGGCTTTTGTAGGTCTTTTTATGGGAGATGGGAGGTGGATAAGTGGGTTTGGGTTTGGGTTTAACGTTGTTTTTATTAGTTATTGAGATTACATGGGTTTTTGTGGTAGCGGCTGGTTATTATTTTATTGAAAATTTTATTGGTTAATCGTGTGAACGCGTTTAATTGTGACTGTTAAAACACGAGATTTTCTTCGGAGTTTATAAAACAACAAAATCCATTATTTTATTAAAGACCTTTGAATTATCGACTATTGTCAACACTCGACGATTTTTAATCTCATTTTTCAATTTTGCTAATTAATGTAAAGCACGTAAAATGTCAGGGGAAAAAGTTATTTCATTTTAATGATCTTGTCTATGTATTAATCAGGGGACACTTAGTTGTTTCAACTTGTAAGCTATATCTCCTGGAAACAACCTACGTGACTTGCTTTCTCAACAAATAGATAGTACCGCTCGCCGATATATTTACTTAATTACACTTTTCGCTGTAATCGTGTTCCTTTATTATTACACAAAATAACAGTATTTACTCGCGGAGCGTGTTGATAATCTTAACTAAAAAACGCTACACGCTCCCCGGGGATAGCGTAAAATTTAATCACCCGACGATCTCGTATTTTTCTAAATATAACCAGCTCAATGTCAAAAATATTACGAAAACGCGATCGATAAAACTCGAGAGATAAAGAAAAACGGCATCCGAGAGACAACAAAGACGCGCCACGAGTCCACTCTTATACCCTCTTATCAACACATTTTTAAGCACACGCCGCGGTAAATAGCAACAAAAATACTTTTCGACAGCCGAATTCTTGCTGCGGTGTACAGCCTCGTGCATTACGAAACTCGCGCGCGGGAAAATTAAAGCGAGTCATGCACACACATTTCAGCGATAACAGAGCGCGCAGCAGCCGAGTTTTTTGTAGACAATAAAAAGAGCCAGCCTCGTTATCTGCCTGGGCACGTCAATTTCTATTAAATGTGCAAAAGTACAGTCGGAGAGCGGTTGTCTTGTGATTTTGAATTAATCGCTCGTCGACGACTTTATCGATTCTGCGAGCGCGCGCCGCTCGCCGAGGAGCTAAGATAAATGTATTACAGTAATCGTATGGCTTTATTACGAGCGGTATCAACAAACGCGCCGGATGAGACTTTATAATTATCGTAATTTTTCCGCTTATCTTAGTTATAGGATGTGAAAGCTGGCTGTGATTTTTCCTTTGGTATACAGATGAATCACGGCTATGCTATTTAGTAGTGACGTGAGTAGCGTCTGAAAAATTCCATAGTTTCTAGAATGCCGCGACGCGAACATACTTAATCTTTCTATATGACTCCCCACACCGAACCACCCATAAACTTGAAATTCACTACAGAATCACCCATCGTTTAATAATCAACTCTCCTCAAAACCGCCAGAAAAAACAAAGCAAAATTACATCGCGAAAAACCCACGCTTTTCTCTCGATACAAAAAAAAAAAAACACGACTACACATATCGACTCGCTTAATACTTTCGCGCGATAAGGAATTATTAGGCGGCTCGTTCGTATTCCGGTGTCGCAGCACACGAGAAAGAGAGCGAGCTGATAAGAGAATTAGAAAGCAGTGGGTAGCCGCGAGCGGAGGACGCGCGCGGCACAGTGACACGTTGAACGCGCGAGCTCGCCTGTGTGTTGAGGTGTATATGTGTGTGACGTATAGGTGTGCAGCGAGCTCGCAGAGCTATAGAGTCGGCTGCGGTGCAGAGGCGCGATAATGCGTTTCTCGAGCCGGGAGCGTGGGAGGGTATTGGATCGGTTGGCGCTGATAGAGAGAAATGTCTCGGTTTAATTTGTTAATCAGTATAGCGCGGGGGAGTTTGGAAATGATTTTAGTGATAATTTAGATTGGAGATAGATTTGTCGCTTGTGGAGCAGAGTTGAATGTTGTTGAGAGAAAAATATGATAGCAGATGGAAATGTAGGGATTTATTTGTGAAAAGCGTTTCTGAGATTTTCTTTTTTCGTTATTAAAGTTGAATATTTTTTGTCTAAGAATAGCTCATTGATTGAGCTATCGTAAGAATGCTATAAGATAATAGTTTCTCAAGTGTATTAACACCATAATCGTCTAGGTTTACCTTATGCAACTTTAAACCGGTAGTTGAAACATCAACAAACTCTTGTCAAGTTTTTTTAAATTTACAATAACATCGTCATAACAAACTTTATCGAAAACTAATATTGCATTGTAAAGAATATTTTATTTCCTTTGCCGATCAATTTTTAGATTAATAGAAGTTTATCAAATAAGTACGTATAATAAGTATCGAAAAACATTTATGTCATTGTAATTGTAAGATTAATAAATTCATTGTTCATTAACAAATTAACAATATGAACAACTCAAAGAAAAATTAAAGCTCATTAAGACTCAGATTTTTAACTTTATTTATTTCTTCCACCCAAGATTCCAGAAAATTCCATCAATCACAATTCCAGAACTACCATTCATTTAAAAATTCTCGCCACCCAGCTCCAACCACGACACGTTCCAAATAACGATTTCAATTCGCCGACACCGGACTCTCGTCCCATAACATCGCCGCGAAAATCTCGGAAAATTGAAACGTTCGCCCCGAGAGTCCGACTCGCGTCTCTTATTAACATAGAAACGATCCTCTATCCCTCGTCCCAACGGTCACCCACATACGATCCTAACCCAGCTAGCCCCACTGGCGCAGCCGAAGATTCTCGATTTCCAATCTCCCAGCACGTAGCCGCGTATATATACATCGAAAAACATGTTTTCGCGCTGCTCATAGAGATACATCTATAGGCGAGCGTCTATAAAACGGCGCGAAAAATCCCGTCCTAGAAACTCGCGCTTAGACGCAAATAGCCTCTCTCGGGGCCGCAGGTCCGGAGAAAGCCAGGACGCGGATGCAGCAGCAGCCTCCAAGGAGTACATAGGATCCGAGCTGGAGATTAAACCGAGAGCAGAGACGTTGAGCGGCTGCCAAAGAGGCACAACTGCCGATAAGAATCGCTCTCGCTGCAGGGGAATTAAAAGAAGGGGGAGGGGGGGTAGGTAGCTGGAAACGATAGTAATAACAGCATCGGCGGGTAATAATAAATAAAGGAGAACGCCGCGCTGAGGGCATCGATCCGGGGCCCATAAAGAAGCTTTCCCGCAGGGGCCTTTTTAGAAATCGCGCACCAGCGCAATATCTCTCTAGCTCTCTTGGTATAAGAGGTGTGCATGCATGCATGTATACGGTTTATCTCTGGCTGCGCGCGAGCGCACGAGAAAGAGGTTTTAGATAGATGGTGTACACCTACGCCTGGCGGCGCGGCGGCTCGTGCTCACACATATACACACAGAGACAAGCTGGGGGAACGGTGACGGCAGCAGCGGGCTCTTTCTGGGCCGAAAAATGCAGCGGCAGAAGGAGGACGGGCCCCCGCTCACTTCCGCGTTCGTGTGTATCCCTACCAGGCCGGCGAGCATTCGGTGCGGTATATATACATGCAAGATAGATCGCAGAGTCTTTGTGGGTGCGTGAGCAGGCCGTTCCTTTTTTTTTTTAGATCTTTTGTGATGCGGTGGCGGTTGGTGGTTTTTTTTATTTCTTTGTTTGGTTGGGTTGAGGATGGTGGAGGGGTGATGGTAAGCTGGGTGTGGAGAAATCGCGATTTGAAATGAGGTTTTGGATTTGTTGCAGGTTGGTTTGAAAAATGGAGTGTCGCGTGAGAAGTGGGTATTGAGGAAGTATACTTTGTCGAGGAAATGTGATATTATTAAGTCACGAGTAATAATAGGAAATTGTTAAGTTTCAAATGCGGTATTATTTATTTTTTTTTTTAATCGAACAATTGAAATATGACCTGCATCGATAAGAGAAAAGTTGGATATATATCAAAGAGAAGAGCGACTTTAAGAAATAAGAACAGCATACATCCATTAGAAACGTAACAATTTTCACCTACATATATGAGAGCTTAACTGTAAAGTTTAAAGTTATTTATGATGTACAAGTTAATTTATATTCTGTTACAGAAACACGTGCACACACGTTCAAAATAAGTTGCTTTTTAATTTATGCCCTGCAAAACGCATGTAAGGCGCGTCTTTCTATGAGCGTATTTTCTTTTCCTCCTTTTCTCTTATTTTTTTAAACTACTTTTTATTCATATGAGACGCAAGCGCAGAATAGTAATGAAAATCAATCGACTGAAATGAATGATAACATGCAAATGTCGAGAATATTAATAGAAACGTGGATGCAATGAAATGTCGGATAAATGGCCGTTCTGAAGAAGACAATAGACGAGGATAAGAGGATAAATGAATTCAAAATTTTAACATCTAATTCGGAATTGAATGTAAATTTTTATATTTTTAGATTAATTACGATGGCTTTTATGATTTTAATCTACAAAGCGAGTAAACTAAAATTCAGTGATGTT
Source organism: Eupelmus urozonus (assembly GCA_900480035.1). Lineage (NCBI taxonomy): Eukaryota > Metazoa > Arthropoda > Insecta > Hymenoptera > Eupelmidae > Eupelmus > Eupelmus urozonus. Next base: position 71,931 of record UELX01000259.1, on the reverse strand, counting down.
AGTTGTGAGGGGGAACGAGTGAAGAGGCCGAGAAACTGTGTGACTAGTCGAGAATTCAGTAAAGCCTCTGTAGCTTTCTGTATGCCTCAATGCCTCTTCGCTATAATGATAATAATAATCACGTGCCATTTGAAGTGGAAGTAATAATGTTATAGAAGATTATTTTCGGCATATAGTTAGACCTTTATTACTTTCATGATCTTTTATGATCCTTTAATTAAATTTGCAAAGACTTCAATTATGTTACAAAAGTAATTGTTTGCCTTCGGTTTGATGGCACCTTTTCATTAAAATAGTCTGCTCTGCCTTTCGTGACCAGCCCTTGTTACAGGAATTAATTAAAAATACCTTCTTTTAATACATTAATTAAATTATATCTCATAAAATCATACCAGAACTCTATAAAGTCTCCAAAACAAACAGTCTAAAACAAAATCCAGAGCAACCTTTTCCTGCATTTCACGATGCAGCCACAGTTGCGGAAAGGTAATTTCTCCTTGGACAGCAAAAGAGAGAAAGAGAGAGAGAGAGAAGTCACCGTGGAAAATTCGCTCAGCAGGGTAGGGGACGACAGGAAGAAAAGGACACGCCAGCGGACGAGGCCAGCGATCGCTCGGTAGGTCGAAAAATGCGGCGTGCGCGCGCGCGCGAGTGAGCGCAGAGGCAGAAGTAGTTCGAGGCGAGGCGAGGCCAGCCGTGCTCGGCGAATATACACGTCCGATAGCCGCAAACGTCGTACAGTCACTTCCGCGTGTAATAACGCGACAGTCTCCTTTCGATAAAGTAATGTAATGCCGAATTTATTTTCCGCGGCTGGAATTTTATTGTTACATTTTTGGCGCCGATAAAACTGAGAAATACGGTTATGATCGATTTTTAAGCTCGATAATGGACTCTTTGCAAGATATACGCGCCATTCTTAATTGTGCTAATAAAAAATCAGCTAAAGAAATGTTTAAAATTTCTCGATAGTAAATAATCACTCTATTAAATTTTAAGAGTGCAAATTTATTTCCGTTAAGGTAAAAAATCATTTTTAAATTAGAAAAAAAGCAACAGTCAAAAACACACGTTCCCAAAATCAAATGAAAACCCTTCTCCCCAAACCCTCTCATTACACGCAGACACCCAGCCCCGACGCGATTTCTCGATGCGACTGTACCGTCGTGCTGCTTGGAGCCGTCGTACATCAACTCGCTGTATGCTGCACCCGTGGAGAGGGCGGCCGTAAAAGCGGCTCTCCGCTCGCGCGGTTCCGGGTCTATATATACAGTCGCGCTTTTTCGCCCTGAAAACGTCGGCGATTGTTCTTCGCCACGAACCAGTTTAGCATTTTTCCGCGGGCCGACCTGTCCTCTCTCTCTCCCCCTCCTTCTCTCTCGCTGTCTTCTCTACGCTCTGTTTGTTATCTCGCGGCCTGTACAAGGAAAAATAACATTTAGCAGGAGCGGAGGAGATACGGGGAAACTTTTAAGAGATGTTGGGAATTGGGTTGGTTCGTTATCGACTGATTGTGAGGATTTGGAAAATGGAGAGCGGTTGGACGTGCCAGCTGTGAAATTCTAAAGGCTTTCAGGAGTATGACTTTTTATTAATTCATCGGTAAGACAGGGACGAAAGTGGATCAAGCCGATAAATCAACTTGTTACATTGTTTTCAAAATAAATCCCGCTGTATAAATGCAGAGTTAAGCCGCGCTCCAAGAGTTCGTTTCGCGATTATTTATAACCGCGAAATAAAATACTCTCGCCTCTCAATTATAGCATTTTCTCTAATTTTAGCGATATGACATTGCCCCGCAAACCGCGAATACTCCTTCGCTCTCGGCATTAAAATAAACATCTAATCCGCGAGCGATAAATCAGCACCGATCCTCCAAGCCCATATCAAAACACATCCGAAAAAGCAATAATCCAGCCGCGAACGCTGTCCCATCCATCATCCTCCGGCAAAAATCTCACCTACGAACTTAACCCAGAAACCCCCGCTTCCGCCTCCGATTTTTCCCGCGAGCAACTGCATTATTATCTCGACGCGCGTGGGTGTCGCGCAGCTCTCAAAGCCGGTAGGCGCTGGAGCACAACTAAGCCATAGGTCCGCCCATAGCCTACCTACTCTCTTTCTTTCTCTCTGCAGCTCTCAGGAGCGCGCGCATAGCCGAACCCGTTACATTCGGCTAGATTGCGCTCGTAAATCCTCAAAGAAGGGGGGGGGGCTCCTTTGTGCGCTCGCTCGTGCGAAAACGTCCGTAAGATCGGCCGATCGGGCTTGCTCCGATTTCGGTGACTGCACTGTACTCTTTGGTTTGTTATATAGATACTTCCGCGCTCTAAGAGAGCGGGGTTTGGTTTTTAAGAGAATTCTGGCGCAATAGGCCGGAGAGGATGTTGGTTGAGGGTATTTATCGGGCGGCCCATCGACTTAGGGGGGCGCCTTCGGCGAGTGATCCAGTTTCGAGGTTGTTGCACGTGGCGGACTGTGTATTTGAGCGCGCGGATCGAAATTTCGAAAAGCCGCTTTCGCCACCGGAGTTAATCGTTTCCCCGAAAGCTGCCTGCTTATGCTAACTTCTACAATCCCGTCGATAATGCCTATATACACCTCTCTTACCTGCCGTTTCAAATTCTTTAAAACCGAACTTGTATCCCTCTACAAAATATCTCAACGATCGCAAAAGTATCGAGAAGCCAAGCGTTTACTCCAACTCGGAATTCGAACCGATATGCATCACCGGAATGCAGCGCCAAAAACGCACACACACAAAAGGCTTCTAGAACGCAGCTACTAGCCTCAGCATAACGATCTCCCCCTCGCGAAAATATGCGTATAAAAGAGAAGCCACGCGGCGATTTCCCAGATGGGCGCCGTAAATCTAACCGCCTCTCCCTCTCGATACACGAGAAATTCTCTCTCCCGCGAGATAGATAAAGCTCGATCTACATTGCGCGCATCGTTTTAGGCATGCGCATTTTTCACGACGTTTATTAACCTAGATCCGAGCAGACGGAAGGAGAACGATCTAACGCGAAAGTCGCGTCTTTTCTCCCGCAACGCGATATGCAACGAGCTCGTCGATGCGTGAGCCGCCGATTTATTATCCCGCGCGGGTTTTTACGCGGAAAAATTTTCTCTAGCCTAGGCGCGCTTCTTTCACTCGGCACTCTTTTTTCTGTTTATTATTTATCGTAATAACGGTAATAAAGTATATGGTACTTTAATTTAGGATCTGCGCGGAGAGAGACAGAGTGCGCAGAGGATATGCAAATGCGCAGGCGCTGGATGTGTCGATTGCAAAAGTCGCGCGTGATTGGCGACTGCAATTAGAAGTCGGAGAAATAAATGTAAATTTTGCGCCGGCGGAGCGTGCGATTGTAATTAACGGTTGATCCGCGCCGATAAGTCGCCGAGAACTGCTGCTGCTGGTGTGCACTCCGCGTGTGTCTGTGTCGCTCATTAGGATTGCGAGCTCGAGAGCTGGGAAATATATAGTTTTTCGCGGATCGCGGCTGTATTCCCATTGAATAAATTAAGTTTGATTGAATCTGACGCTGCTAATTGCACGTAAACTGCTGGCATTTTTGCGGGACTGTTACCGCTTTTTGCCCTGGTTCTACTGACGCCCGACACCTGATGATTTTAATAAAGTTTATCTGATCGAGATAAGCTGCTTTTCAGAGCTTTGATAGTTTGAACAGGGGAAGTGTAATGATTAGAATAACGTGTATCAGGCGAGATACAAGTTTTTTCGATTGATAGATTGAAATATTTTACCTAGGCACGAGCGACGGGGAAAATTCAATGGTCATTTATCTCACCTGAAACATAAAAAAAGAACGTTGTTTAGATAAATATCGATACACAATGTAAATATAATATATAATACCGGTACAATTAACCGTTGTCATGTATTTTCCCCCCAACAAAAACTCCATTACAAACACCACTAAAACCCCAGGCTTCTTTCCCACATATGAACACACTAATTTATCTCTCCGACGATCCAAAGAATACCAACGCCAGCTCTCATCCCAAACACATTCGCGACTCTACCTCCGCGCTCTGCACCGCGCCGCATACAAAGTAGCAGCGATAACAACCGTAACACACCTCCGCAGCCAAAACAATATCGAGAACAAACTTTCCGAGCGAAATCGCGTAAAAACTGTATACGTACAACGGCCGCCGCTTGCGCAACTTTATTACACAATTATACAAACGGCGCAGTCGACAATAACACGCTACGTGCTTCTAATCCTCGAGTTTATTATGTCTTTTTTCACGAGAGCGCGGAAGCGCGAACTTTGACCTGCGCGCGGAAAAATGCAGGTTTTATCGGAGTTCTGCTTCTGGGGTTTATGGCTATAACGGAGCTAGATGAGGAGTTTAATTGGCGGGTTTTTTTTTTTTTGTGGTGAGGGGATCGTTAAAGCGCTGAAATAAGAAGCGGTGTGCGCAATCATATGGCAAATATATGGCGAATCTATTAGGTCGATTCTAATTAATTTTAAGTAGCGGTTAAATCAGCATGCATTAATAATATCGCGCAGACGACGATCCGTCTAATTAAGACTCGTTAAGTAACGTTATCGATAAAATTTCAAAGTATAATCGTTAATATTATGAATTCTCGATTAATGTAAATAAAGACTTTAATGGCGAAGCGAGAGAGACGGGTAATTGGCTTTAGATTATGACGTAAATATGAAATTTTTAATATTAGAATTAAAATTTATAATTTAATGAAATTATAAGATTCTAACAATACTTGGGCATTAATGTTTCATCCGGGAATAATAGATCGATCTTGCACTTTTATGAGTCTGTCTCTACGTCCAACACCGATTAATTACGACTAAATGGAACTATTTTAATACATTCCAAAACAACTGAATCGAAGCTCTTTCTTCATAAATCCCAAAGCAAAAATTCCAAAACAAACCCTCTCTCACAACTATCCTCACCCGCACCCAAAACCTCGAAAAAACCCTTCACCCCACCCACTAACGATCCCAATAAATCCCCCGAAAAAAAATCACCGGCAATTACTTCCTCCGCGCTTCCTCGTCCCCGCAATCTCGGTCGAAAAAAAAAAGCGGCACGCGGGCAATAAACGGGCGCGGCGACAATGAAAGAGCTCGCTGCTTGGCGAGGAAAAAGGCGGCTGGAAAAAGGCAAGAGAGGCGCTCGTCGAGAGCCGCGCAATTACGAGCAGGCGCCACCGGTAAGATCGCGCAGAAACCGGCCGATGCGACGAGCCCCCGCGCTCGCTCTCGCGGACCTTCCGCCTCGCTGCTCCACTGACCCCATTTCTCCACTATCTCCTTCTCGTTATTCCTCCTGTCTTTCTCACTCTCCGCGGCTTGGTATTGTTATTGGCTCGCGGGAAATATAGTTTGCCAGGATGCTCTCGAGCGCAGGGGACCCTTGATTGGAGCACGTCTCGCGCTCGTTACAAGAGAGAAGGCTCGGGAAAAGGAGAGGCGGTTTCGATGTGTGTATACGATGGAGTAATACATTATGCGGGAATACATACTTCCAATTAGGTAGAAAGTTCGCCGGCGATTTCCATTGCGCGGAGATTTCTAATTCGCGGAGAGCGCGGGCTTCTCTCGGGATATACACGGCGAGAGCGCAGGAGCTATGGGCCGTTTGGAAATTATGCATTTGGAAAGCTCGTCATCGCTGTTATTGGGTTATTGGGTAAAGTTGCTCCGAGGAAAATCTGGTTCCGCTTGGTCGGGAATCATCGGAGCGGCTCGCGCAAGACGGTTACAGCATAGAAAATCATGCGACTTCTGCGGAAGAATGCTTCGTTAGCGCTCCCGCTGTAATAAAACTAGCCGTTTCAATACGCTAGCGTCTACTATTCACCCGAGTCATCGCGCTCTAACCCAAAACTCTCCGTCAATCCTCGGCTATAAACACGGCTCTTTCCAATCAGCAGCGATATAATTCATCCCAGGCATATTTTCACAGAGCGCGAAATCGAGGTCTTCGCCGATTTCTCGCGCAACTTTATGCGTTTGCTCGCGGTGAACGGGGAGGGGAGGAAAAAGCTCGATGTTTATGCACGAGCGGTAGCGAGATCGGGAACGCCTCTTCCGGATCGTCGCCGAGAGCGATGATGCTGCAGCTCGAGAGAGCTGCATGACTAGCGGATTAAGCGTTAAATTGGCCTGCAGCAGCAGAGCCTATCTGATTCTGCGTCTAGACGAGAGCGCGTGGGTACGGGTACAGTTAAAAGGGGGTGGTTTTTTGCGTCGCGCGCGCGGACACGCGGGATTGACCTAATAAACAAGCGCAGGTGTGTGTGTGTGTGTGAGTTGGTCGTGGGATGCGCTTTTGTATGCATGCTCTGGGTATCGAGGTCGATACGCGGTGTTGGCTTGGCTGATTCGGGGTGACAGATTTGGGTCCGTCGTGACTGGGAACAATGGGGCGATTTTTTTTATGTTGGGATTTTTGCGAGATCGTCGTGCATGGTACGGTGCTTTTTGAGGTTATGCGTTTTTCTGACAATGAGCACTGATTTTTAACGATTTTTAGTTTATTTTAGTTTGTTAGATTTTGCATGTGTGTTTTAGAAAAAGTTTAAGTTTTTTATTGATAGTATCATGATTATTTTTATCGTTATCGCGATTCGTAATTTACATCGAGTTAATAATCTTAGTGTCTACGATTTAATTTTTACTCATAGACAATATTTATTTAATGAAAAGTAGTGACGGTGATTGCAGTCTCAAGTGGAAACAGCATGTGACTAATCAGACGTAATAAATAGTCTTTATCTTGGAAAGAAAAAATTAATAAGAAACTTGAAAATCATCATTACAAAGTTCACAGTAGTATGCAGTTTGCATAGACTGACCAAATAGAATTCAAATCAACAGTAGAGAAACAAATAAATCAAAACAGATCTCACACAAGTACTTGATTGAAATAAGACAGTATTTAGCATCTAGAGTGTTTAGTATTACAAATTATTATAAAATATATCATAAATGAATTGATTATATTAATCCCTAAAAATTTAAATCATCAAATCATTTCATGATATACTTTTCCAAATCCCCAAATTTCAAACACAACTCTTTCTCTACACACAATAGTTTCAATTCGCGCAATCACCTTCCAGCTCCAATATTAATCCGAAAAAAAAGCAAACAAATAAAAGCACTATAGCCAAGCGCACAGAAATACATCTCGCATCATCGGCAGCACTGGCTGATCAACTCGGCTCAAGGCACACACAGAGGCGCGCGCACCTCGCTTACAGAGGAGGGCCGTTTATCGTGGTGTGTGCAGCAGCAGCAGCAGCAGCAGCAGCGCGCAGAGTCGGTCTCTCAAGTGACCCGCTTCGCCGCCGACGCGATATCGAGTCGATTACACTTACTCTCTCTCTCTCTCTCTCTCGCTCACTCACTCCTCGGACGCACGAGGAAGTAAGTAACACCGTTGTTTATTATATGTATATATACGCGGGCATGAGTGAGGTCAACGGCACGTATATGCGCCCGATGGAGAAACACACGAGGGGGCGCGTGTATACGTGCGCGTGCGCGCAGCGAAATCGCCAAAGAGAGAGAGAGAGAGAGAGAGAGAGAGAAAGAGAGATAGAGAGAGAAGGCGGGAATTAATTGAATCTTAATTTACGTCTGACTCACGAGCGAGCGATGATGCCTTTCGCAACGTTAGAGAGAGAGAGAGAGAGAGAGAGAGAGAGAGAGAGAGAGAGAGCTGGAGCGGGCAGCGCCTTTTTTTTCTCGCGCGCGCTCCTCTTAGCGCTTCTTGCGGAGGCTGGAGATTAGAGGAGCGGTGTGTGCAACGGTTAAAGCTTTGCTTTTTGCCGGAGATTATCTGGGCTAGACGTGCACTTTCAGCTGCTCGGACTTTTTTCCCGGCTATTCAAATCTACTGGTTTTGTGCGGGTAAGAATTTTGCAGAAATTCTGAATTTTTTTATTCTTGTGGGTGATTGATGGATAAGTACGTTTTTCGTGCTTTTGAGAGATTGATGATTTCAGTTTTTTTAATGGTGTGTCCGAGATCGGAGGATATGAGTTGAAATCTAACACTTGGCTAATTCGTTTACGCACTATATACGAATATAATCATGGCCATAACTTTAAGATGTACACTTTTCTCTTGCTACAATCTGGTAAAATGTAAAAGTTTCTAAAAGCTTAGACAAGAGTGGTCTTATTACAAGTAACTATTATTAAAAAAATTTTAGTAATTTGTGAAAGCATGCTTTATTTTAGTCACTTTAGCATGCTTTATTTTAGTTATCATTTGATTCTGGTGTACTTATCTTATTATATTTATGGTTTCCTGTAATAAGTAAATAAGTTTATTTTTTGTGATATTAAAGTATTTTTATTGAAACATATAACCAAGATCGGAGAAAATCAGTTAAATTTAGATAATATAAAAGTAATTAAAACTGTTTATATTTAGATTCCAGAAAACTTATCCGAAAAGCTTGAAAAATAATTCTTCAAAAATCAACTTATTTACTTAGATTAAGTGCACTATCTCGATTAAATATCAATTTTTTGATAACTCAATATAAATTTTGTATAAAAACTCTAAAAAAGGTGTAGACTAGATCAACTTAAATTTAAAAGCTGCGAAAATAATCTACGGTTTTTACTATTTTCTATAAAAATTAAATGAAAAGCTCAAAAAAAGCGCCATTATTTGCAAATTTTAGGTCAATGATCGCTAAGTTTCTATCTCTGAACGTCAACCACCTATGTAAATCACACGCATACTTTTACTAATTGGAATTTAATCTATGAATAACTAAGAAATTCTGGAAGAGCCTTACCCAGGTAAATAAAAATCAAAACACTCAAACAACAAAAGCATGTTCAGCAAGATTACCACTCGCAAGAAAAGTAAGATGCTCAAGGCAAGATGTTAATTTAGCGAAGTATAACGTGGAATTAGAATCGCCAAGTTGCAATTGCGTTGCGATACAATAATCGTACTCATCGATCTCATTTCTCCGTTTCGTGCTAATGCACGTATATAAACCCGCCGAGCTGCCTTTACGTTTTCGTGGAGCTAGCTTTTACTGGAAACTAATATTGGATTCGTAAAATTTACCATTCATTATAACGTTTTACCGTAAAATTTTCAAACAACTCGTTAACGAGCTAATTATCTAGGGAGCGCATCGAAAGCATTATTACCGAGTGTAGGACAACAACCTCTCACAATTGCCTTTATTATCAAAATAAAAAGCCGCGGCATCTCTAAATATTATAGTCTTCGTTTCTCGAGGCAGCCGCGATACACACACACACAGCATAATGCCTGGAAAAGTCAATTACATTGTACCGAGAAACGGCTAATTTCATCTTTACGATCCGGTGCAGTTTAAGGTCAGTAAGCCAGCGGCAATTTTTCAGAAAGCGCGCGAGCTAGCCCCCCCGCTCCTTGGCTTGGCTTTTGGAAATTCGCGGTCGACTTTTACTCAGGCGCGCATAAGCAAAAGAGAAAAGTCCTTTGACAATGAATCACGCGCCGGGAAAGCACGGAACGAGGCTACGATGTTTGAAAATAAACAATTTTACAAGCGCTTTTCTCGGACGTGCAGCTCGTGTCGCTGTTCAAATATTTGAAAGTGTCGAAAGTGTGATTTTGCGCGGGGGAATGGGGATAAGCGAGAATAGCTCGATGTTTGCGGTACTGAATTACCGCCTCTCAGTGCCGCGACATGAGCTTTGAAGTATCTCGAAATTTCCCCGACAGCTCGGTCACTTCGAATCTTTCCGCTCATCCGTCAGCGGCTCGAATCCAGACGACACGCGTCCTAACCCACATCCCAATAAGCAGCTCCCCGTAATTATCAGCGCTCGATTTCGAAGCACGAGCCGGCTTGCTCAACGCAGAGATACTTACCGGAGCGCGATTTTCAGCACGCACGAGAGGAGCGAGCCTTGCGCAATCGGCATTCAGCCTACCTCTGCACCTTTCGACTCGCCTTTGACTCGCTAAGCCGTAGAGTGTAACGGCGCTCGCGATAATAAATCCGCAAAACCTCCCCCGCTCGCTAATCCGTCCGATTCGCGCTCGGTATGCCTTCGAGGGATTTGCATATTTGAAGGCTCGTCGCTGGTAGTCTGTATATGGCACACATCTCTCTTTTGCATTAGGCGGGCGCTCGGTTGCGCGCACGCGTGTGCATGCGCTACCGCTGTGTCACGTGTCATTGCCCCCGAGATATTCTTGGCAGCTCTCTTTCTCTCTCTTCTCCCTCTTTCTCTGCTCTCGGCGCAACCGCTGCAGCTCGTTCTATTACCTTCTCTCTCTCTCTTTCTCGACTTTTCGTTCTCTCTCTCTCTTCCTCGCTTAAATTTCACCCTTTTTTCCGTCTGCCAGCCCTCGCCTTTTCTTTGTGTTTTTCGCGCGAGCGCAAGCTTGTCCCTCTGTCTTTCTCTCTTTTAGTTACGTGGACGCTCCTTGCTTTTCCACCCTTCGACGAGTCTCTCTCTCTCTGTCCCCTTCATTTCCCGTTCCCCTTGGATGGGCACGCAACCCTCTTTTCACCTGGCGCGAGTCTTCTCCCTCTTTGTGTCTCACTCGCTCGCTCGCTCGCTTCTTTCTGTGAGAGACTTCGCCAAAGGATCGCAGCCCTCGACTCGTTCTTATTCGCTATCTCTCGGACGGTATATGGCCAAAGAGCGGCTGGTGGACTGGGCTTTCCGTGGTTTGAGAAAGACGAGGTGGGGTTGATATATTTGGAATTTCGCGCGGAGAGAGGTGTGGTTATGAGAGATTGTGTTTTTTTTAGCGAGTTGTTTAAAATTTAGAAGCATCTCCTCGGTCAGGTATACTGTAAGCTTTATGAGTATGAAACTTTTTTTGTTTGTTTTTTTCGTGAAATGAAATTGAAAATACTTTTTAAAATTTATAGTCTCAGAGCAGTTTACTGTTAAGAGTAAAAAGTAAATTTTAAAAAACTCGTCTTGAATTTTTTATTTTAGCACAATCAATGTGTTGTTTGCGTTTAGAGATATGCTTGTACCCAAAAAGAGACTACCCGAATAAAGGAGCTCACTCGAAATAAAGCTTTTTACAGTTATCTGATAAATCTGAATTATTTTGTTTTTCTTGTAATAAAATGAAAAAAATAATTCTTTAAACGGTTTTAATAATAAAGTCGGTATCATCGCTTGTCGTCTTTGCATCTGTAAATTTGATTAGATTTTTTTTACATCAATCAAAAATAATTTATTTGAATAAACGTAAATGTATTGTTCATTTTTTTAATAAAAATTTCTAGTTCTGCGAATGACTTATAGAAAATACATCTATAATCCAATAGCCTGATTATTACAGCTAATTCGATTTTTTTGGAAAATACAACAAAATTCAAGCATGATTTTTTGTGAGTGTCTAAAAACTTGGAAATTTAGGGTACCTGTACACTTTTATTTACAATTACTGTCTCATCGTGTAAATAAATAAGTCAATGAATTTTCCAATACCATTTCAGCAGTTCCCATCTTCCCATCTGTCTTCAAGACAACTTCAATTTTCCCAACCTCACAAACCCAAGAAACAACCGTTCCCGCCTCTCCGCACACACTTCGGTTTTCCCCGATGGTTTCTCTCTCCTCGACAAAAGCCGTCGACCTCCACACGGCGCCGCGACCGGAAGCACCTTGGCCAATCTCCACTTGAAAGACCCACACGCACACTCACACATACACACACACACAAACACACACAGTCGTCTACTCGTCGACTTTCCCTTTTGCCTCGCGCGTGCGTGAGTCTTCGGGCACGTGCGCGCGCGCCCCTCGCGGCTTTTCATCGTCGCGCTCGCGCGCTGGGGGACGTGCATTCTTCCTCTCCCCTGTCTTTCACCCTCGCGCGCGCGCTAAGGTAGACGCAAACACACACACACGCACACGCGAAAACGAGAAAAGGAGGGTTAAGGTTGCGCACGTGGAACCTTCGCTGCACCGCCCTACAGGGAGCGAGAGTGCAGAAAGCTGATCGAAGAAAGCGCGCGCGCCATTCACGGAGAGATAAGATTCATGGCTGCGCGGCTTTTGTGCCGAGAGGGGGAGAATTCTGTGTGCGTGTCTCGTGCTGTGCGATTGCGCTGGGTGCTTTTTTTTGTAGACGGTTGGGATTCGAGATTTTTGGAGGAAGGAAATGAACGCTTGGAATATTGTGTTCTCAAGTATCGTTACAATGTAGCACGTATGTAACAAAGCTAGACTAAGAAAAGGCAAAATTTCAATAATTTTGAAAATCGTGCAACTCGAGTCAGCAGCGCGGCTCTCGGAAGCACGAAAGCCCGCTCTCGCGATTGATCGGCGCGATTTCACAAGCCCTCGCGGCTCATCGCGCCAGTCTTTTGATCCACATTTCACACAGCCGACCCAAATCCGGACCCTTTGCCGCTCTCTTTCTCCTCGCGAAAACTCGGGCCGCGCCCGCGCATAAAAGCGCCTCTCTCTCTCTCTCTCCGGCTAAATATAAAGATCCCCCGGCAAGAGAGAGAGAGCCGAATGTGTCGTAACAGGCTTGAAAAAGTCGAAAGAAGCGCGTAAGATATTCGCGCGCACGTGCAGAGCTAGGCATAAAAGCAATAAACCCCAACGAGCAGCCTGCAGCTCGTTTACGAATGTCGAAGCCACTACGGGCTTTTTTCCTCTCTCTCTCTCTCGCACGCGCGCATCTGCGCTCCTTTCACGAGCCTGCCAATCTCGCGAGGAGCCTTCCAATCGCTCTCTCGAGCCTCCTAGACCTGTCATAAATTATTCGCGGATGAACGAGCTCCTGACGCGCTTTTCTATATACCCCAAGCTCCTCGCTTTTCATTCCAACAGCGAGCCCAGCTGCGCGCTTGTCTTTATTCGCGCTGACTACACTCTCTTCCCTTTTTTCTTTCTTTATCTCTTTCCTTTCTTTTTCTCGCGCTTTTTGTGTACGCCGTGCGCAAGTGGCAAATGTACGCTCGGCTCGTACGATAGTAGTCCTCGACGTCTCAGGTTTATTGCTACCTGGACGAGCGACGCGCTTCCCTCCCTTTTTTTCTCTCCCCGCGACGGTTAAGCTTTTTCTTTTATTGAAATGAGAGAGCTGGACGCGTAATGCGCCTGGTATTTACGGCCTGTTCTTACGTTGTTGTAATGCGGGAAACGCTTTTGGGGTGGGTTTACACGTGTGTACTTTGTCGCGGATGGATGCTTTAAGGCTTTATGCTCGCGCGATTTATGGGCTCTCCGGTGTCGTTTCGGAACTGCTTTCTTAGGGATTAGGCGAAGAGGGTTTCGCGGTTTTTCTTATTGAGAGTGTCCTAACGGCGATTATTAAGAGAAATATAAAAGTTTATAATTCTACCGGTTCTATGGTTCTAAAACACAAAAGATTCGATTGAACAAATTTTCCAATTGTTTTAAAAATAAATAACTCACAATCCACCTCTCGCATTACACCTCAAATTCTTCCCCATCACACAGCCTCTCTCGCATTGCGAAACGAGCGCGCTATCAATTACCCCATCCGCCAAAGTATCGCGCTTGAGCAACAAACCAATCAATCCTCGCTCGCAGCACCTGCGCGCAGCGAGTGCACCCACGGCAAAAATCGCGGACTATACTCGCGTGGAAAACGAAAGGAGCGAGATGCAAATGCAGGCGATTTAACGCGCGCGTATATCCTCGAGCACGCGCGCTCGCGCAGACAGTCGCGCACTCGAGCTTTTCTCTCTCTCTCTCGCTTCTCCTTTTATCTCGGCGCAGGTTGTTGCACCCTGCGCGCGCCGCGGAATATGCAAGCGACGCGGGGGGTGACGCCGGGAAGGATAGACGACGCGACGTCTTTTCAGCGAGGGACGCGAGGATTTGCGAATGGTTGTTGCTTTGAGCGAGAGTGGGGAATTGGCTTTTGGAGGTGCGTTGAGATTAGCGGGGTTGGGGAAGGTTTGGGTTTGCTTTGTTGCGTTTTGTTTTCAGGTTGTGTTGGTGATAACATTTATGACGGTTTCTTAGGACAGGAAAAGCAAGGTTCATTTAGTCATTGGAATTTGTTTGAAAATTATTTAAAACGTAAAATTAATTGATTGATAAAATATTTTTAAGGAGTATTTAAAAGATTATCAAAAATTGTTAAAACATCGGAAATTTAGAAGGCTGCAGTTTCTCTTCAACTCCACAAATAGAAAAATAAACCGCCGGCAATTCACGGTCATCATAGCCCAACTTCTCCACACTTCCACGCGACGAAAATAGAAAGAAAATGATCCGCTCTCATTAGCCTCCCGACCACTGACGTCAAACTCTATAAACACATTATACACCCCTCCCCAACCTCTCCAACTCCACATCAGCGTCACCCGATCCCACCGCCAATCCTCCAATTGTCTCAATCATCAATACCACCACCATCCCAAACCCCAAAGCATCTCCCTAATCCAAATAGCCAACAGCAGCCTCTGAAATTCCGATCACGCCTCGGCAAACAATTTTCCCAGCGAGCAGCCCATTCATCCTCAGGGCCATAAAATCCTCCAGGCTTGCTGCCGCTTGGCTCTAATAGAAATCCGCGCATATCACCAATCGGCTCGCTCTGTGCATGGCGAATCGGCTCTTCTGTATTCCCGTCGCGCTGCCTGCGCGCACATCCCATCGTCTCGACGAGAAACAATAGAGTACAGCGCCGCCGTCGCCGCCGCCGCCGCCGCGACGGATGCGGGCGCTTTCGATTGAAAAACTTTTCGTGCCCGCGCGCGCGCGCGCGCCTAGCTTTTTCCGACGAGCTGTATATATACGGTGTCGTTGAACTCGATTCCGACGAAGCTCGTTATAATATGCGAATGCGCGCTAAACGTATACGAGGCACGCGCACGCCACTGCCTTCTTGCTTTTCCTTTCTCTGTTTCCTGCGCGCGCTAGTGAAGTTAACTGCTGCGGCTAGGTATAGAGCCCCGATGACTCGCTGCATTGTGAGCTGGATGCCTGGCAGCCAGCCGGAGCACGCGCTGAATTTTAGTAGTTTATTAGAGCACTAATGCGAGCGACGGGCGTTAGAAGCGCGATGGATCTATGGGACTAGCGGTGTCAATGGACTCGGGTGGATAGGATTGGGATTCAGTGCGAAAAGAAGACAATGGGGAGGGAAGAGCGAACGAGCCATTGTGCCGCGGTTGTAAAATGATTCGTAAAACGTTAATTGAGCGCGAGTATTGATCGCTGCGCGGAGCTAGGTGCACTTACGAGCGCTGTTGAATTTTCATAACCGTCATCGAATAGATTGCGCGAAATATAAATATTTACTCGCCTGCGAGCGAGGGGGAGAGAGTTAAAATAGCCGATAGCCGCGCCGCTAATGTTTATACGCTGGAAGAGCGTTTTTCCATCGAGAGATAGGGAATAGACGGAATGTCGCAACTCAGCGCTTAGAGACCAGCTCGATCGAGTATATCGTGTAAATAATCGTAAATAAGCCGCAAGTGTGCAATGTTTTTCCAATTTCTCCCAACTCGCAATCAAAGCTGTGCTCGCCGGCGCGGAAAACGGCGATTAGTCGCAACGTTAGAAGAGAAACTCGAGCCAGCTCAATTCATCTTCGACTATCGTTTTTAATTAATGAAAATCAACAGCAAAGAACACACAAGCACCCACGCGTCGATCGAAACGCAAATCGATGTAAGAGACTTTCCTCAAGCTTGCACGGGGGATTAATATTAATAACTATTATGACGACTCTGAGTCACTGCTCGCGCTAACGGATCGAGATTACAGCGCTCGCCCCGTTAGGGAGACAAAAGAAGCTCGCCACCTGCGCGCTGAATTATTTTCCGTATGTTAACTAGCCGCGAAATTTATGTATCGCGCGCGCTTCCTCGATCGGAAAAAATGCCGCGCGAGACTCGCGAGCTGAATGTTTCATGAGCGAATCTGGAATTAGCGATAATTGATTACCGCTCGCCTCTGCGCTATGGTAATTGCTTGATCCGGACAATGTCTTGAAGTTTATATAGACGGCGATTGTTTTGGAAAAAGTGTTGGTATTGCGAGGGAAAAGACGGCGACAGGGGAAGGTAAAAAAAGGCGGGTAATTAGCCGAGGCGCGAGCACGCGCGCGGCTAAGTATGTTAGAGCCGAGAGGCGACAGCCAATCTACGCCTTTCTCCCGATCATTTGTTTTTATTCCGCGCGTGAGCCTCGCTGTTTTAAGAATTCAATAGAACGCCGCCGACGCTGTCCCTTTCACTGCGGCTAATCTACTTTGAGTCCCGGGATTTTTCTTCGTTTCTCGATGCGCCGTGAGAGATTCTGCAGTGGCTTTTATGGTTTTGTTGCGCGGTGCGCTGTGAGGGATTGAATTTGGATGATTTTAAAAAATAGTGAATTGTGAAGAGTGTTGAAAAATGTAAAAGGTAAAGAAGCTTTTTTGGTAGTTTTAAAATTGATAAATATTGTTTTTCTTACTGATACTTATTTATTATTTGATAAAACGTGTTTTAAAGGAGATTTTCAGAAAGCTGCTAGAATCTCATTTATTAACCGTTATTTATGCTGTAAAGCCTGTGTTTATAACTTTTTATTGAAAAATATATGTTGCAGGATAAACCGGGACGAACGGATCAAGATATTGTCTTCTTTATTTTCTTATTACTGCAATACTGCATATCCCTTCAAATTTCTTTTATTAAATTTAGAATACAGTGCAACAACAAAATTTACCATATTTTTTATACATGTCTACACCAGTTTTTACAAAAAAAAAAAAAACATTCACTATTAATTAAGATAAAGTTTTCAAACAAAGATTCTTTCTGTTCAACTCTAACATTTATACTGCAAACTTTTCTACCATTCTACCACGTTTTTTTTTATCGGTCAGTCACTTTTGTCGCTTTCCTATGTATCTCTCACGGCATACATAAACATCAGTCGTATCTGTTTTCCTTAATTTTTTACCAGCCTGTCAATCACCAGGTAGTCTCGATACACCTCGACCCAATTTTATTACCGCTGATTCATACCAACCGCCAATTCCAACTTTTTCATTATTTCGGCACCACAAACAATACAATTTCTCTCGCTTTCCGTGTTTTAATGCGCGCTCCTTCATTATCGCTTGCCGCTTTAGTTTCTTTTCTTTTTCAAACAAACGCTCATGATTCATAGAGGTTTTTGCACTGCTCCGGAGTATAAAAGAGCGGCGAGATTGCGAAAAGTAGCGAGCGCGTTTTATTGCACGCGGGTGGTGACTGTCTGTTTCTTTTTTCGGTTCGCGAGATAAACTCGGCGCCGCGTTGCGAGTCGCGCTGTTTTTCCGACGCGCTCGTTTCTAGGATTTTACGGAGAAGCTCCCTGTGATTGTTGTCATTGTCGCTAAGGTTGTTGCGCGTTTAACCAAAACCTTTATAAAAAAGAAAAATTTTAAGATTTTTTGTTATCAAACACTTTGAGATAGAAACAATAGCGTAACGTTTAACGACATTCATCTATCTCAGAAATTTGATATTTTTCTCACACGCCACTACAACCATACCTAACTAGCGCCTCATTCCCCTTCACTCTCCAAACAACGAATTCTCCCACCATAATGAAAAAAAAAATCCTGCGTCGTCCGCGTCTGGAAAATTCAAAGGCAGATAGAGCGTCGACACCGCGCGCACGCGCACATATCCATACAATCCTCGGCTGGTAAACACTTAAATAAGCCTTGCGAAATCAAATTACATCACGCGCGCATGTAACTCTCCACGGCAAACATTGCACACACACACACATATACATACGTTCCCGTACACACATCCCGAAACGCAAAAAAAAAGCGAGTCGGAGAAAAATCTCTCTCTTCGGGTGGCGGAGGCAGTAACGGAAAAGTACGCAGCGAATTCCCCGGGCGCGTAAACGGCCGTAAGAAAATGCGCGCGTTATGAGAATATAGAGGCACGTGGAGAACCGTGAATTACGGAACCCGCGCGCGCGAGCGGCTAATGAGCGTTAAGAGGAGAACGGCCGCGGGTTATTTTTTTTTCCTTCGCTTTTTTCCCTTCATAAGAGAGGTTGATGAATGTCCGAACGTGGCGTTAGGAGTAGTTTTTGCCTCCGAAGGGATATGTGCGTGAAAGGGTCGGCGAGCGGGGCTTGCCCAAGCGCCGCGCGGTTTTTCTTAAGACTTTTCTCGTCGGTGATAAAAGAACGTCGTCGTACGTTCACTGCGAAGGTTTCGATGCAGAGCGATCGAAGTAAACGTCGAGGTAAACTTTTTACCCGGCATTAGCAAATCCAAAGCAACCTCGAATTTTCACAAACACCTCTCTCAAAAGATCCAGCAAACTCAAAAACGAGTCAAGTTCAAAACCGCGCCGAGCCCTTTTTCTCGAGAACCTCCCACCAAGCTCTCTTCGCTCTTACTCGTGGGTTATGCGCCTCTCGCTGGAAGAGGACTGCAGCAGCAGCAGTGAGAGAGGCCTCTCCTCCGTCGGCTGCCAACGACCTCTCACTGGGTCGCGGCCTTGACCTCCTTCGAGGAGCGCGCGCGCGCTTGCCGAGGAAACACACACGCGCGCAGCGATCGCATGCACATACGTGTGTGTATATGTGCGAGCGAAGCCGCGGGGAATCTCGGCTGCTGCTCTTTCTCGATGGAGCGAGTGTGTATGTGTGTGCATCGGCGATGGCAGCTGCCAGGACAACGACCCGGTGAGGACACGCCCGAGAGAGGAGCGCCGCTGCAGCGCCGGCAGCTGCGTTGAGGAATGACGATTTTCGTGTTTGACACGGAGGGAAGCGCTTGCAGATGAAGCGGTTTGGAGAGAGGAAAAAGAGCGGATGAAAGTAGCTGAGCGCGTTTTTTCGTGGGTACGCGTGATGGTGGGATTGCGGGGAGATTGGAGTGATATGGTGCGAGGTAGTTGGGTAGTGGACGGGAGTTTGCTGAAATTTTATGAATTCGATTGGGGAGTCGGTTTTTGAAAAAAGTGTTTCTTATGTTAATTAAGTTTTTTATTAATAAGAGGTATTGCTGTTTAATAAAGATGCCACGGTTTGAGAAAATGATTACTAAAGTTTACAGAGATTTTCTCTATACTTTCTTATTTAGAAAATGTCTCTGGTCTGTCCTAATGACGATTAATAGATAGACGATGATTCTCCAAAATGATACACAAGATTCACGACAAATCAAAAAAGAACAATTGCAATCAGTGAAACAGTAAACATAAAACGTTGATTAGCCTCAAAGAGTAAAGTTCAAAAGCGCTTCCCTAACCTTTGACGGTACAACTAGAGTCTAGAAATAATAGCTGACTAAGCGAAAGCCAGGCGCGCGCGAGAGGGAGAGAGAGAGAGAGAGCAATTCTTTAGCGCGCACGAACGAAGCCAAAACAATGTCCGCGAAAAGCGAGATAAAAGACAACGATCATCCTTATCAGCGTGGCGGCTGAGCAGAGCGGCCAATCTGTGGTAATAAACTTTTGCACGATCGTTATCAACCCCGCTCTTTCTCCTTCTCACTCTCTTTCTCTCTTCCTCGCTCCGGAGGCGCGCATCAGATTATTTAAATTGGAAAATGACATGTTCCGCGTCAGCGAGGCGTATACACGCTCGCAAAGAGAGAAAGAGAGAGAGCCAGAGAGCGGAATCTCGAAAGAAACCAACGCGCGGAGAGCGGACATTCGCTTGCGCGCGCGCCAGCGCGATAATGCAATGAGTCAAGTTTAGATAAGCCCGATTACATTCGTCTGAACTTCCTTATTTGCTGCCGGCTGCTGGCCTCTAGCTACATAATAGAGCGGATTTTCCCGTTAATTCGCCGGCAGCAAAGCGCGCTCTCGTCTACGACGCATCACGGCTTGCTGTTTGTTAGATACAGCCTAACGACTTGGGAATGCGCGAAATGGGTATAGTTGCCTGGGGGCGTTGCTGCGGATTTGTTGCTTTCTTTCGTTATTCCTTTTCTTGGAAGGATTGCTACGGATGCTTGCTGAGAAGGAAGTGCGGTCTTTAGCTTTGAATAATGTTTGTTTGTTTATTTGTTGTTTTTTTAAATGTTTGGATAAAATCTACCTAATTAAACTAAGTAATTAAGGTAGATTGGTATTTTCTAAATGGAAATATTTTGTTTTACTAACATAAGTTTAGAGTAAATTTAGACGTTCTCGTGTCTTACCACGTCCAACTATTTCCACTTAAAGTTTTACAATATTAAGATTGGCTTTCATAAAAGTAAAACTTTTCTCACTTTATTTTAAAATGGAAATTTCAACTTGTTTTATTCGTTTTTAAAATATTGGAAAAATTAAATACCTCGGCGCACATAACGACGGACTGGAAGCTTTCAAATCGCCGTGCAGAAAATTCTGTATATTGGTGATGTTTTTAAAAGGGTGCTTACCTGAAATCATAAATGAAATAAAGAAATTATTATTGATACTTATTTCGTTAAATTTTTATAAAAACATATTTTAACGCATATAACATAAAGTATTATTATGAAATTCGATTTTGCAACGCAATGGCAATAATTGCATAGTCTTGTGTAAGTTGTGCACACTAACATTTATCATATTAATTAAAATTATATTTATTTCTCTATGCGAAGACATATTTTAAATTAACATAATTGCACAAGCATAGTAAAATTATGCATTGCCTTTTAAGTTAAAAAAAAAATTAAGATCTTATCAGATTTCTGATAATTTATAAAAGGTCGGCAATCTGTGAAATTTATGTCCGACTCGGAAAAACTACGACATTAGTTAATTTCATAGAATTAAAGTTATTAGTTTGTTTATTTACTAAGTTTTATTAAATTCAATGTAATTATTATTTACTTCATATTTGCGTCATCGATTAGTCACCGATATTTCACTCTTAACCAATTATTCGTAATCAAGCAGCAAAAAATTGAAAAAATTGCTTCGCTAATTCGAGTGCCAAATCGTCAATGCAACTGTTACCATCTCTTAACGAACTCAATAAAACCTTAATTAATTTTCATTTAATCCGTTATCTTTACAAGAGCCCCAAAACGAATAACCAACCTCTCGCGATCCTCGCAATGAATATTCAATCCAGCCGAGAACTCATTCCCCGGAACAGCAAGGCACCTCTCCCCGAGATTGAGCCCCTACAATTTCAACTCCATTAAAATTTCATCTCTCACCCCGCCAAAAATCCTCCGGAATCACAATCCCCGTGTTCCCAAGAATCGCACCCCTCCAAGCACACAGAAGACCAGAGCACAACGCATCGGTCCCCCTGGGACACTTTATCCTCCGCTCCAACACAGCGCGCAGAGGATCCAGCGTAACGGTCCGCTCTCGGCACATATCGGCTCCAATATAAAAGCCAGGTGGCTCTCTGGGCACGTGAAAAGCGCGCGGCTCGATTTCTCTCCGCGGCTCATTAGCATCCGCGCATAAACTCGCCGGTGCGCGAGCTGAGAAAAACAAATCTCTAATACGTGCCGTTGACCTCTCGCTGCCGGCGGAGCTGCTGCAACTTTAAAGTTACGTGCGCGCGCGCGCGCTCGGCGAGCGGCTCTCCTTTTCTCTCCTTTATGCGCTCAAGCGACGTTTTCTAGCGTGGGTTCGTTGCACCACACGGACTTTCGTATACGCGAGGCCGACTTTTTCCCCGAGATGTGTATATATATATATTTTTGCGCGCGCACTGCGGGCTCTTTGCTAGAGGAGTTAAACGTACGGTTGACGATTTTTTTCTTTTCTCGAGAGCTTATGGGTTTTCTTTTTCGGTGTTTTGTTGCCAGGAAAGAAATGACTCTGCCCCGAGCGACGCTCCGGCGTTGCGCAAGATCTGGGTTCGAGAGAGCTGCCTTAAGAGTCAAGCGGGGCGGTATTGGGCTGGGTTATATGTGAGTTTGAGCGTGGAAAAGAAAATTTTTAGTGGTGGAAGGGCGTTGCGTAATGCAGCTGGCGTGGATTTTTAATGAAACGCGCGTGCCGAATGAATGAGCTTCCGCGTCGGAGTTTGCATTTTAATTTTTGAGTTGGAAGGCTTTTTTTGTTTTCTTTTCTTTTATTATCGTGCAAGTCTTTTTTTATCATTAATTCAGTTAAGAAGTGGTGATAAATAAAAAGGCGAGCGGTTGAATGAAATATTAAGGAAATAAACTTTTGTCACTTCAGATGGATTATTATTTATCAGCTATAATAACAATGACTGGAGTAGAGAGATAACGAGCTTTGAAGTATATTGTGCTTTGAAGTATATCTATTAAAGAGTCTTTTAAAGCAATTATACTCGATGTTTTTAATAAGCAAATAAAGGTCAATCTGTTTGAAACATTATGACGGATTGTTTTGTGCAATAACTACCTTTAATTTGAATGCATACGCACGCCGTAAAATTATAATGAACTCTGCGAATAATTTATATGAATAAATCCATAGAAATCTGATTTGTAATTTCTTAATTTCATTAAAAATGATAAGTGATTTTTAATGTTTTGATTATTTATGCTCTTCAGACTCTAATTAAATAGCTGATAAAGCTAATGTACGGTTCCGTGTAATTATAAGAATATGCATGAGCTTTTTTAAAATCTAAATGTAAAAACTCATTTATAATTATAATCTTTTAATAAACGTGAAGAAGAACACATCAGATTGTCATTTAATCGTATTAATTTGCGCCATAATATCAAGCTTTGATCAAAGACAGACACTACAGTAACTCCAGCAATAATGTCGAATTCCAAATACATCCCCTATAGCTGCATAATACTTTATAACCACGCAAAAAAAAACAATAAACCCACCACTGTCTACACGTACATCCTATACCAACAGTCCAAAAATAAACTCACCCCCTCCCACCTCCACCCCCAACCCCCGCAATCCACTCCCCGCATCTCAATATTTTTAACTTCCTCAGAACCTCAGCCCCTCGCCAAAAACCCTCCAGCCTCACCTTCAAAAAGAAAAAAAAAAATTCCTCGCTGCAGCCCGCATCCCCCGGCAGCGCATGCACCGAGAGAGCCATAGGGGAGGAGGGTTGCTTGCCGGCGCTGCACTCGCGACTCCCTCTCTCTCTCTGTCTCCGGCGCCTCCCCAGCGCAGCGGCACGCGCGGGCGCGCGGCTATCGACCCAGGGTTCGCCGACCTTTCCGTCACCTTCCACCTCCCCGCTGCTGCCGCCGCCGGCGGCGGCTCTCCCTCCGCGCACTGCACCCCGGCGCTCTTTTAAAGAGCAACCCTCCCCCCCCCCTCTGCACGCGCTCGTGCATTGTCCTCCCGCTGCGATGATTTTGCCCCTCTCTCCAGAGAGGACCGACGAGAGATTTTAGGCTTGGGAGCTGCCGTCGTCGTCTAGGAGGGAAATTCATAGCGGCAAGGTTGAACAAACCCGTTGACGAGCGCTAGTGAAAAATTGGCGAGGCCTATTAGAGATGAGCCGGAAATATTGAAGGCGCAGATTGGGCCCCCGCGAGCGGTGAAAATGTTTTTTCTCAGCGCAGAGAGCGGCTTAATGGCCAAATGGCCTCTGATTGGCGCGAAGAAAATTTGTCTTGATTTTTCGTCAAGCTATTTTCGGAGCCGGCTTCTCGATTGGGGGACTCGGAGCGCTCATTGCCGTCAATTGCGACGTTAATTCCAAAGTACGTTTTAATGATAACCGCAAGCTGTTTTTTTTTTCTCTACGCAATCGTGCTCTTCCTTTGCCGTATCTCGATTCAGGAAGGAGGATTGTTTAATCCGCCGGCGAGACTGGATAGAGCGGAAAACGCGGAACACTGGAAATGACCGAACGAGCGTATTTCCCGCAAGCCGAGCGATATAACCGTTTACCGCGTTACGTGCCCGGAATATGCGTTATTCGCAAAAGCGAAGAATGCACAAACAGAGCGGTATAAACAATACGTCGATCGATATCCCCGGCGCTCGCGACCGTCGATATAAGAGCATTAAAAATTAACGCGGATCAATCGCCCGGCTCTGATTAATGCACTTCCTAGGGGGGCAGTCACCTGGTCGATTAGCGAAACTCTCTCCTATTTTTAAGCGCGGGCGAGAAAAATAATAAGCGTCGCGACGCGAAGTGCAGCGGCGATGCACGCTGGAAAGAGAGAGAGAGAGAGAGGCAGCAGCGCAGCAGCGGCAGGGGCGTCGGGACGCCGGCCGGTCGATACAGGCTACCCGCACCAGACGCGAGCGAGTAGGAAGTGAACCCGGGCATCAACCTCGCCAGCAGCTAGCTCTCTCTCTCTCTCCCTGCGCTCTCTCTCTCTTCCCTCCCTCGCTTTCTGCCAGCCGGAATGCACAAAGAGCGCGAATTGCATGAGCTTGCGAGAGCTGCAGATCTCTCTCTCTCTTGGGGGGGGGGGAGGACTTTTTTTAGTTTTCTAGAGGGAGATCGACGAGAGGGGTGGAAGGTGCAGGTAAAGGGTGAAGGGCTTTTGCGTATCGGTCTGAGCCGGTGATGAGGTTGGGAGAGAGCTTTTTGAGCGGGAGGGTGGCGTGAGATTGAGGATTTTGGAGAGATTGGCTGGAGAGTTTTTGAAGAATTGACGGTTGAAAATTTTCCATAAGGAGGTGTTTTAATAATAATATGTTTTGAGAGTGGTAAGTAGTTCTTTAGCCTTTTGCTTGGTAAATTTTATCTTTGAAGTATTAAAAATTTAAAAAAGATAGCGTTGAAAATGAAGTGAAGATTATGTAAGCGAAACATTTTGTGACGTCATGTTTTTATGAAATCACAGATACATTTTCAATAATGCGAAAACAAAAATGTAAATTCTACTTATGTCACTGAACACTTTACTGTTTTATATAATGCAATAACAAGATAGAAATATGAACTTCATATTATCAAAAACTAATAATAAAACTCACACGCAGCAAAGCTCATCTCATTTAAACGCTCATTACTCTCTACAATTCATTATGCAAAACTCCGTCTCATTATGAATTTTTCTACAAAACGAACAAATAACAAAATATTCCCAGCCGGATAATTTTCCCGTCTGAAATAGGCGCGCAGCCAGCCTCTCTTCCTCTCAATCTTCCTGCCGCTCGGCGAACCGAATTTGCGAGCTCTCTCCCCTCGCGCTCGCGCGGCTAAGTAGAAAAAGACGAGATTTGTCGGACAGACATTGTTACAGCGGCTTGTTTACCTTCCCTCCTAACCATTCTCCCCTCTCTCTCGTTTATTTCCCGTCCGTCTGCTCGTTCATTCTACGCGAGAAAAATTG
Source organism: Eupelmus urozonus (assembly GCA_900480035.1). Classification (NCBI taxonomy): domain Eukaryota; kingdom Metazoa; phylum Arthropoda; class Insecta; order Hymenoptera; family Eupelmidae; genus Eupelmus; species Eupelmus urozonus. The sequence goes on along the minus strand of UELX01000259.1, from coordinate 46,729 downwards.
AACTTTTCAATTGATGAAGCGGCTCGCCGAAGCGTGCCAGTACTGCGCCGAGCTACCGCGCTGAAGGCATTATTATCAAACGCTGCTTCTTCTCGCAGTGCGTGAAAGTGTCTTTACTTCGGTCGAGACTCGGTTAATTCAGTTTGATAGGAAGTAATGAATTACGTTACGGCGTGCTCAAGAAGCGGCATGCCGATATCGATCGTCTGTTTACGTCCCGAGCGAAAATAAACGAGTAACGAGCCTCAATTGGCCGAGAGGCGCTCGGGTCGAGTCCCTCCCGAATAGACCAAACGCGAGCCCAATATCAATCAGCTCGCGGCGTCTATTTTTAATCCCGCGCGCCTTTACATAATTCCCACTCTCCTACCATCTACGAAAATCAACGCGTATAAAGAAAAAAGCACGCGTAAGCCACGTGACTGGACACGCCGAGAGATTAAGCGAATCATTTTCACTCTGGATCCCACGCGGGCTTTGTTATTTTTAAAAATCCCGAGCGGCGAGGAAAGCCGACGCCTTGAATAATGCAGCAGGCGAGAGCAGGAGATAGAGAGAGAGAGAGAATCTCGGCTGCGCAGTCTAGACGGACGGAGGAGATCGAGCGTTCAGTAATAATTAAGTCGTCGACGGATCTGATATTAGGCGAGAGGGAGAGAGTCGCCGGCCGCGGTGCGCCCCTAATACTCTTACAATGGTGAGCTTCCGCTGGAGAGCTGCGGTGCTCTTTCGCTCTCTAATCTGGGCTTGCCGAGAGTGGCTTTCGCGCTTGTGGGTGGCTATTTTGACCTTTTTGGAGGATTGAGTGTTTTGAGTTTAAGGGTTGGATGGTTTTTTTGGGAGGGCTGTAGGTTGTGAAGGTAGATTGTCATTGGAATAGTTGTCGATAAATAATTATATAGGTATGGATTTGTACAGTGAAGGCGAGGAGAGTTTGTAAAGTCGATTATTTTCTCGATCAAAACTTGGCATTTCCTAAAGCATAAATTCTATGTTATCGACAAGCAATTTTATTGATTTTGAAACATGATACCTTACAAGCTACTGATAACGGAGAGACGTCAAAAATACTACGAAGTAATATCGAAGGTTCGAGAGAAAGCTTTCTACTCCCAGTAGACTAAACATGCCTTTTTCTACTACGCGATATCACTCGCTATCTAGCGTGCAAAACATGGCATGAATAAAACTAAAGTTGTGATGCTCAGCCACACAGTTTTACGTAAGTCGCAGATAAATGTTCGTATAATTGTTGTCGTTTGGCAACAAAGTTTTACCGTGACGTAATAAAAATGTGGTATGACGGAATGCCATTAGTCAAGACAAACTTTTCCAGCGGCGAAAAATTCACCCAGCTTTAGTTTAATCTTACTAATCCGTTGCGTTTTAGTAGCGTTCTGGGAGCGAAGTAGTTGCCTCCGACTAAAAGGGATATTTGCCTACTTAAATGAGTTTTTTAATGGATTGTGAAAGCGCCACTTTCTCGGCCGGCTCGTTTACATTGAAAATAACATTTCCTTCGTAAATAATAAAAATTACCGTTTTAATATTTACAGACTGCATTATGCTTCCCGAAACTACACGTAAAAAGCAGGTTTACAATGTTTTTTAATGCTTTTTCTTCGTAACTAATAAATTCATCAGTTTGAATTTGTATTTCATTTTTTCACGTGAAAACAAAGAAAAGCTGACGCAAGCGTTTCCTGGTTTTCCCCTGCGCTCATCTTCAATCTCTTTCCAAAACCAAATCCAAAGCAATAAATTTATCAATTTAAAGTTCTAATACATTATACACGCGGAAATACCTTTCCAACTCATAACATCCTAAAAACTAACAAAACACGAAAAATCCAACAACCTTCAGTTCCACTACCTCATTAAAAAAAAAATCTCTCGCTCCCCCTCCCCCATAAACTCATAACGAAATCAGCCGTCATCCTCGTCGCGCCTTATCACCTGCCGAAAATCCAGTTATCGGGCTCGACTGCGAATTTCCGTCTGAGCGCGTCCGTCCCTCCTACTCCAGTCCGAGAGAGCGCAGCGAATCGATCGCGCGCTGCGCGCGCAAACTCGGCCGACTGCACATCCGCACGCGCGCGCATAGCGGCGTCACTGCGCGCGAGAGCTCATGTGTCTGTGTACGTGTTTGTATATGTGTGCGCACCGGAGGGCGACGCCGGCGACTTCCGGCTTGCTAAATTTCGCCTCGTTATTGCCTCGCGTAATTACCATGCGCGCCGAGAGCGCCGACGGCCGTGTGACAAAATCATCGTCGCGCCGCTCTTTTAAATCGACGGATGAATCGAGCTATTGGCTCGCGGGACTGTGAGTACCGGCGTTTTCGTTTTGATGGTTCGTTTGAGAATTACGTGGAATTTTATTCTTTTAGCTGTTGTTTCAAATTTATTGTAGTTATAGAGTCAAAGACAAAATTGTGCGGTCCTAAACCAGTCTCATTCCCTCGAAAAAGCAGGTCTGCATTTTATCGCGCCACCTTTTACCTCCGTTCGGAAAAAATCGATTCTCCGCACGCCCGCGTCTCCCGCGCCTTATAAAATCCCCTATAATAAAGAAGCTTTTCTATACGCGCGTTTCAGGCCCAGGCGCACTCGCAATATTCTTCCTTATTTACATCGCTCGCAGCCATTGTTATTTGCAGCCTCGGATAAGACCGCGTGCGCTAGAGGAAGAAAGAGCAAAGGAGAACAGACGCGAATGTAGAGAGGGCAGAGAGATACGGGAAAGAGAAGAGAGAGAGAGAGAAAATGCAGCGCGCGCCACAGAGAGAGGCAGGCAGTCAATGAGAAATAAAAGCTCGCGCTTTATCGGACGGAGTCTCGAGATAACGATGTGGAACTGTGTTATTCGTGCGAGGCTGATGCGCGCCAGGAATCCGGCGGCTCAAGGAGCGAGATCTTTCTCTTTCAAGAGAAAATTGAAAAGCGGCCGATTTAGACAGAAGGCGTTATTGTGCGCGGGAGACTCGAGTTATGGCTTTCTTGAGTATAAGATGGATTTTCCTTCTTTTCGAGGGTTTATTGAGATTGTTGCATAACCAGTCGCGGATTTTAGCTTGGCTTCTTTCTGGCTAAACGTCGTTTTCAAAATCTCTCCGGCTTTTCGTGCACGAATGTATCCCGCGCGCTGCATTTTCAATAACTATAAAGATTTCGTAACGGCGCAACACGTGAGAAAACGCCGCGCGGAGAGAGCGCAGTAGGTCAGAAAGGTAATATCGAACGAAAACGCATTTGCAATTTTTACGACGCTACTCTCTGACGAGTTTCAAACTTGCCCGCATAAAATAAAGCATTCCATTTCGCGAAAGAAAGTTGTAAACTATTTTTCGACCACGCGAATCAAAGCGAGCCTTTCCCAAAGCCACGCTGCGAAAAGCGACTTTTGCAAGCAGCACACAAAGCTACCTAAGAGATATACCGCAATCGCTTCAATAAATTCTCTCTTCTCCATATAGTAAGAAAGCCCGGAGAAAGACAAACACGGGCGCTCGGCGACGAATAAAAGAAAATGAGAGCGAAGAAGATTGAGAGAGAGAGAGAGGAGGCTGTGAGCGTTCAATTCGCCTCCGCGCTTCTATATATCCCCTCAAGAGTAGAGCAGCGCGGAAAGGGAGCAGCCCGAGGATCTCGGCATACAAACTACGTATTAGCGTCTCTGAATAATCTCGTCGCCTAGATATGAGCGCGCTTATATATCGCATGGTGTTTTGCGCACGTAGGCGCAAGCAAGGAGATCCGTACCCGGAAATCAAGACGAGAACGTGCCGAGCCTCGCGTATCGGGAGCTTTCATCTTTATTCTACGATTAGTCCAATGCTCTCTCTCTTTCTCTCTTATCGCATCGCCATTCAAGTGTGCTTTCAGTACCGGCGCGTGTGCAACTTGAGATTTGCATGAGCGCGCGGCTCGAAAACTGTGTGTATGTATAACGCGAAAAGTTAGCGAGTCTTTGAGATTTATAAACTGCCGCTCGGCTCTCTCTCTCGGAATTTATGGATATTATACCGGAAAAAGCAGCGCGCCGCTCCCAACCCGTTCATATAGATTTAGCTTCGGGCCAGAGAGTAAGAGAGATGGAGATAAAGAAAAGCCGAACGAATAAGAAGGAGGTCGCGGAGCTCTCGGCGCTGTCCCCCTCGGATCTAGCGTTCCGATCCTCCTATATGAAAAAGCGATACTCTCGGCCCACACAGTTCGTAAATTCCCGTATCCCAAGTAAGACAGCTAGCCGAGGGTGTCGAACCTACAGAGAGAGATAAATGCGCCCTGAATTGGCCTATTCTCTCTTAGCGGTTATTCTAAGAAGCCGAATAGGAAGCTCCATTAGGTATCTGTTCCTATCCATTGTCGGTAATTTATATAGGAATCCAAACGCTCCGTTTGAGCGCGAGGAAACGTCCGAGGATAAGATATGCACTTACGCAGCAGCTGCGCCGTACCAATAGTGTCCTAGAGCGCGCGCTTGTTTTCTTTCTGCGAAGCGCGCGCGTGCGGGATTGGATTATCGGCCGTAGACTCGCTAGCGGCAGATTTTTTTTTCTCTCTCTCTACGCAAGTATGTTATGCGCGTGCATTAAGCGAGGAGTTGCAAGTTGAAGGGTATTTGCAAATTCATAGACGATCGGCTGTTTGCTATAGGCGATTGCTCTTTGCACTTTTATAATCGGCGCTGCGTCGTTGGCAGTATTTTTTTCGCCGAGAGATAAATCGTTAACAGAGTTATATTCGCGCTGACGGCGGGGAAAAAAGGCAGATACGAAAAATTCTTGTTTACTCGAAATTGATAAGACAAGTTCAATAGGTTTGCGAGCGAAAGGAAAAACTGGCCGCGCGCGCGCGCGGGCATAAATCTAAGGCGCAAACGCGACAGGCGCAATTGTCTCCGGCAGTAAAACGCCAAATTAGCCGTGAAACAAATTGCAATAATTTCATCGGGCTGTCAGGCTAAATAAAGTCATTCGAGCTCGGCTAGAAAACTACGCACCGCAGCGCGTATAAAAGGAGAGAGAGAGAGAGAGAGCCGGCAGTAAAAGCCAGCGGCAACCTAATCCATTAACAAAAGCTCGCAAAATTCTTTCCGCGGTGGCTAGCGCCACATAAATTATACGCGCGGGCAATAAACTTCAATCCTTTTCGCAGCCCACGAGTCTCTATGAGCGGCGCGCATTAGCGTAACAGAATATTCTAATGGCGCTCGTAAAACGCCCCTTAATGAATCAATAAAAAACTAAGCCCAACCGAGCGCCGATCGTAAAGTCTTTCTAATCGAGCGCCGCGCGCGCGTTTCCCGAGCGCTCGCGCCACGTGACGCGACTTTTGGCGCGCGCGAAATTGGGCCGGGTCTAGGCTACGTTATATTCAGATTAATTGTCTTTTAACGTCCCCGCGCGCGTGCGCGCATGAGAGAGAAAGAGAGAGAGAGGAGAGCGTGTGACATTGCCGTGTCACGGTGTCAATCGCGAGCGACCCAAGCGTGTCAACGTCAAAGATAATTGCGCGGCCGAGCGCGCTCCGACGATGCGTGCACGCTCGCGTATATGATGAGGCTGATGTGCGAGTGTGCTAGGGAGAGAGAGAGGAAAATCTCGGCGCAGAAAAATTAGCGCGAGTTCAAGACGAGAGCGAGCTGCGCGAATCATTCTGTTTTCCTCGGGGTTTCGCAGAGCCGCGTTTGGCTTGATGCATTGTCGGGTGGGAAGTGAGATTGATCGAAACGTTCGTGTTAAAAATCTACGAAAATACTCAAAGAACAGTGCAAAGTCCTGTCTTTCGCATAACCCTGCTCAAAACGTCCGAAAAATCTGCCTGAATGTTTCAGCGGTTTGCACAAAGCCTCGTTAAAAAAAAGAACAAGTAAAAAAGAAAGAGCCAACGCGAAAAAGGCAGCCGCACTGCATCATCGATTCTTCTGCTCGCTCGGCGGAGCGTGGGCAGTCGTCGTGGCGCGCTAGCGTATAAGAGCCTAGCCGCTGGAGCGAGAGCAATTCCCAAAGATATCCGTCAGATACAGTTTTAGATCTCGGCAAAGGAGAACGATCGTGTCTCCATCGCGTGAGCGAGCCCGAGCCTTCTTTTTCTCGCTCGTTCTTTTCTGTGTCGTGCGCTGGTATATAAGCGCGTACGCGTCTATATCTGTGTGTGGATAGAATGAGAGAGAGATTGGACATTATATATGCATGCGGACGCGTGTTGCGTATTATATAATTTTGCACGCCGAGCGATGAATTATGCATGCTAATTTGTATTATTGTAGGAATAAACTAGATGCGTCAGGTTGGCTTCTAAGCTATGTACGAGGGAGTTTAGATTGGAATTTTTATTTCGCGCCGGTCTTGATGGGCCTGAGCTATTTCGAACTGACGCTTGGGTTGAGAGACGGTTACGTGACGAAGCGCGGCCTTCTCGTGAGAGTCGTATAAAAAATATCAGCTGAAAGTACCGAATGTTTCTTTTCCAGACAGTTTTTCAATCTTTATTTTCACGTTAGAGAAACCACTAAAACAGTCTTTTTTTACAAAAAGCAGCTCACTTCCCTCGACCGATAACCAACGCAACAACAACCGAAGCATCGAAAAGCCATCAGGCTCCAACCTCGCGCCAGAATCCGTCGCAACTCACGACAATCCAAGAGCAGCGCCAGGTCGAGCAAAATTTTCCACCAACGCTATATATCCCACTCGGTGCGCACACCCAGCGGTGTGCGCGCGTGGTGCGCCACAGAGCGGCGAGAGAAAGAGCGAGCTTCGCCGCCGCTGCTGCTGCTGCTGCTGCTGCTCGGCTAACACACTGCCACACTAACCGGCACGAGTTGCGGCGTTGCCCTAACGGTACATCCGCGCGCTGCTGCTGCTGCTGCTGCACGCCTCCGTGAGTCCGCTGCTCTCTCGTGCAAGCAGGCTATATGCTCCTTCGACACTGCTTTTTCCTGCGCGCACCCGAGGCTCTATTTCCGAGGCTGTCTAGCCTGTCGAACCTTTTTACGCCTAGAAAATCGAACCGGCTCTCTTTCTCTCCGAGCCGCCGCTGGCTTTGTTTTTCTCTCTTATTGCCGAGGCTATGCGCTTAGAGTCTGCGGCCAAGCTAATCTTGCTGTACTTATGTTGCGGTTGCTCTGGTAGATTTTTTTTTTTTAAGCGGGGCTGCGGCTGATGGGAGGTGGGGTTTGTTAAGGGATGAAAAATTACATGGACGGGTGCTTTGCTATGATGCTTTTCTACTTTTCTGTGTGGCTTTCTAGGAGGAAATATTTTCAGGTCCCGCTAAGAGATATCTCATGATCATCAATTCTGTGGGAAAGAGGATTTTATTATTAAGTATGGTTTTGAAGCGCGTAGTAATTAATTATACGTAACTTTTATTCGTTCCAATCACCTTTTAAGATTTTACGGAATCAATGTTTTTTATAAGGAACGATTTTGATTCCCGTGAGAATCAGTAGTAAAAGACGGCTGGATACGCCTGTCTGTTTCTACTTGCTCCGGCTATACGGAACCTCTCTTTCTTATGTAAAGGCACTCCTTAATTTCTTTGAATATTAAAATGTATTTTATAACGCTTTCGTACGAGATTTAAAAATTGTGATAGATGTAGATAGTCCATTAAAATATCGTAGAAAAGAGTTTCTACTATCTAAATCTGAAAGAGAAAAAAATCACTCGTTTCAAGTGTTTCTCTACTCTTTCAGATGTAGATAATATTCATATACTAAAGTGAGAGAACTTCAACCGCAGTATAAAACTTTTCATCGTGTACAAATATTTTTACAAGATTTTACCATTTTTCAATAATCATCTACTAATTTCTTCATACTCCAAATAAAGCATTATTTCCACTTCAAAACTGTAAGTAAACGAAAAACCGCCTACAAAATCGAGTTTTATTCTAACGCGATTGCAAAACTACTCGATAAAGCCTTAAACACACATCACTCTGACGTGCGACGCGAAGCGCCTTATCAGCGCCCTCACTCTACCTTCTCTCAACCCATTTCCAAAAAAAATCACGCAAGCCTCACGAGCCTCTATCCCTAGTACCTACATACCCAGTCCGCAAGCTTACGCACTCGCTTCGAGTTTCATCCTATCAGATAAGCCGGCCTGCGTGAAGGAAAAGAAAGAGCGCAATCGCCATCGGGCAGATTTCTCCGGCTAGTCTCGAACCCAGAGAGAGAGAGAGAGAGGAAAAAAATAGAAGGGGAGAAGGGAAAAGAAGTCAGAATTTTTCACGGCTCTTTTTCCTCGTGAGCGGCCGCTCATTATCCAGCTCTCGCACTCGGGCACGTCCGTCTCCCTCGCGCTGGCCCCGCGCCTGCACTCTCACTCTCTCTCACGCAGGCTTCTCTCCTTTGCTTTCCCGCCTGCATATACACACACTCGCGCCTATATCTCTCGGTTTGTCTCTTACGCACACTCTTAAGCGCTTTATCTCTCTCTGTTTCCTACATCGCCTCTCTCTCTTCGATTTCGTCCTTTTATCTCTCTCTTACACCCAACCGTCTCTCTCTCACACACATAATCTCCTCAGCGAACCTCGCTTTTCCTCGCGTCTCTATCTCTTTCACACTCTTACCGCTTACGTGTATCTCCGTGTGAGTGTTTACTCTAACGTCTATCTGTCTCGTCCCCACTCGCGCCGCGAGCGCGTCTCGTTATGACATACAGGGAAAAGCGAGACGGAGCTAGGCGCACGCACGCACGTACGTACACACATACGAGGCTGCCCACACGCGCTCCTCGTCGTCGTCGTCGTCGCGAGTATACTTTCACACGGAGGTGAACAACACGCCGCGGTATCCAGGCCAGGGGTGGCCAACCACTCCTTTACAGCGCGCGTCGAGCTGCTCTCGAGAGCAGCGAGTATACGAGCCTGCATTAAAGTGCGTAAGAGAGGCCGATATATACGCGTCGAGACGGCGGCGCCGTGTGAGTTTCAGCTGTGTGTGTGAGTATGAAGACGAGCGCGCCACGGCTTTTCCTACCGGCGCGCGTTTTTCTGCTTTTGTTTCCGTTTTGCGCGCCGGCGCCACCGGTGAGCTAATAAGCTTGCGGCCGATTTATATTGACTGCGATGCGTAATGGCGAGCGATTTTTCTTTTGGCTTTGTTTGATTTTTTGCGGTGATTGGAGGTGGCAGCTAGAGGTGTATAAGCTTGAGGACTCTATTTAAAGCTTGTATTGGAGCTGAATCGCGCGCGGTTGGGGGTTCGGAGTTTTTTTCTTTTGATTTTTGTTGTTTTTGCAGTTTTTTACGCGCACGAGCGAAGATAAACAGCGCGATAAGCATTTTGTAATAAAAGATGATTACTAAAAAACTCACGTAGCAATCTAGAGTACCATCACTTTTTAAATTTACAACGCCATAATAAAGCTCCACTGTAAACACCACTCGCAGCTTTAACATTTTCCACATCGCCTATACCCAAATAAACCAAACACGCGGAAAACAAAGTCGGAAAACTCTTTTCACCACCGAGCGCAAAATCTAAGCAACGCAACCATCTTCGAGTCCTTGCCGAATCTAAATCACGCACAACGAAAATAAAGCCGGCGAGTAAATAAAAACCACGGGCCTCTCTCCACTCGGGGGGGTTATAAAGCTCCATTCGTCGAATAGCTGCTAAGAGAGCTGTGCCCGGCATCCACCCTGGCTTCTCTTTACATTCGGCGGCCGGGTTTAAAAATAAAATATAAAAGCGAGTCGCGCGCGACTCTATCTCTCTCTCCTCTCGACCCAGTCCTCCATCTCTCGGCTCACCTTCCGCGAACCTGGGACGTCCCGGAGGCGCCTAACTTTTCGCGGAATTTCGCCACGGCTTCCGTGAATTACGACGAAGGTCGCGCTCGCGCTGAGAAAAATATTAGCGGCTCCGGTAAACGTAGGGAGCTCCGGTGAGGCTCGAGCGCTCGGCTAGAATGGAAATTTAAGGAATATATGTATCGCGCGACGTGCAGTCGACGTACGTACGTGAGCGTGCATGTTTAAGGCTGAGTAATCGCTTTTGTAGGTTGACGCGCGGCTGGCGTTTTTGGTGGAAAAGAGTTAGTGCTGCGGGGAAATTTAAGACGTTTTACGGCTCGCGTGCATCTGAACACAGGATTGTTGATTTGTATAATCCGAGTTCCTACCGATTAAATCCTGCGCTAATGAAAAAGCCGATCCTTTCAACGAAATATATCCTTGGAAAAGTCATTCACGAACGGCCGAGCGCTCGCCCAAAGACTTCTTAAAAAGCAATCACAGCCGTAACTTGCGCAACCTCGGCACTCCAGAAGTTTCCTTAACGAAAAAGCGCCCAGCGCTCAAACACGCAGCCTATCGAAAAAGCGAAGGAAATCCCCTTCAGATAGCTCGGCAAGAAAAACACGACGCGGCGCAAAAGAAAAGGTTGATCGTGCGCGCGCGCGCGCGCTGCATTGAAAAGCCGGGAGAGCGAGTCCTTGATTCGCGCTCGAGAGAGCCACGACCTTACGCACGAAACGTCATCATCCCGTGCGAGCAGGAAAGGAGGGGGGGAGGGGGGAGCGGGATCATTGGACGAGAAAATTATTCGTTCGCGCGCGCAAGCGTATATGTAATGCGCGAGCCCCTCCTGCACATCGCGTTCGTTGGCTGAACGATAAATAGGCGACTTTTTGTCGAGCTGGGTTGAGTAATGGTTTTGGATTGGCTGGTGTTGTGGTGGTTTGTTGGGGAAGGTTCGTGTTTGGTGGAGATTTTGGTTGTTTGCTTGGTAGGATAGGTTTGGACTGTAACGTGATGGACTCTTAACTATTTCGATTTTGTTAAATCAATTAACCTATGTATGCGAATTAGAAATAAAGTAGATCCTAATTTAGATGGTTTATTAGAGATTAGGGCCTATCCTACGTACAACCTAATAAAAAATTATTAGAATATCTATTTAGGTATAACTATAACTTAAACAGACAATACAAATAAACTTATGCATAAACCACCCTTTCAAATTTTCACCAAACAATTATGACAATGCCTATCCTACCCCCAAGCGTTTGACACAAATCAATACACTCGTCATCAAACCATCAATCCCTTCGTCGCACCATCTCAATACCCGATCCGTCAAAACGGCGTCGCGCCAAATATTAAACGGCGCTACTCGTCCGATCCGCCGCTGACAGAGCCGCGATGGGCCGGCGCGTAGGTGAGAGGAACTAGGCGAGGAGCGAGACTATGTGGCTCGCGCGCGGCGCATGGATCCGAGCCAAGTGCAAGCTGCGTCTTCTGGCTGCAAGCTCCGCGCGCTAGCAAACAATCGCCGGCCAAAGTCGTCAACAAAAAGCTCGCCGCGAATGCCGCGACGACGGACGAAGTCGAGATGAAGTCGAGAGAGCGTAGAGGGAGATAGATTGGAGGAAGACGAGTGAGGGGTTTTTTTAGATGTCCGGCTGCTTGTGCTACTGGGGATTTGTTAATTAGGTGTTTGCTGGATATGGAGATTGAGGGGTAGATGTTGGTGATTTTGAATTTTTTATACAAGATAATTGGTTGCAAGCTTGTATGCTGAGGAAATTGAATAAGTTTAATTAGTTTTATCCTTTCAACGTTCTAATGTAAATGGTAAATACGCAGATGTACGCTCTGGATGTAATTGCCGCAGAGATAGTTGCAAAAATTTAGCGAGCCAGGCCAGATAATTACGCGAGATTACCGATTACACTCGTCTCCCAGCAGCGAGAACTGAATTCATCGTTTTCGCAGTAATTTTCTCAAGTATCATAGAATTTTTTTTCACAAGTCAAAACGAATCCTCGCGAAATTAGTGTAATAACATCCTCCGAAAAAACACGTTTCTCGGCTATAACGCACAAGTAACCGACGACGAAGAAAAAAGGCGATCCGGACTTTTCAAAGAAACAATTAAAATAACGACTTCCAGCTTCGCAACATTGTACGTAATTATAGGTGCGAACGACAGTTTGATTTGCCGGCTATCTGCATACCGAACTTCGCCCGGTGAGAAACGAAGTCAGCGCTAAATTAGCACGCCGTACTTCACCTTCGCGGCACCACACATACCTCCGACTTCGAAAATTCATGCAAACGAGCCCAGAGAGGAAGGATATAAAATACGATTAAAAGAGAAAGGTGCCCCGCTGCTGCTCGAGAGAGGCACAAGATCGGCGTGTTTTGGTCGCGACTGGCACGAGCCTGGGCCAAAGATAGGCGCGAACGAACGAACGAGCGCCGCGAGAAACCGAGGAGCGATCGCTCTCTGCACGTGCCCCACCGCTTCATTATTCTTCGTCAGACCAGTCCCCGAGACGTCCCGGACGCCTCAATTATGAGCTCGAGATTTATATATCGGTGATGTTCCGCCGGCTTTTTTTTTACCCCCCGCTAGAGAAAAATTCGTGCGCTTTTGCGCAGTGGGATTTTAGAGATTTCTTTTTTTTTTTCAATTTGCCGAGCTTTCATTTATCTCGAGTTGAAGATGAAAAAGAAGGCGTATCCCGCGCGGAGAAGAAAAGGCGAAACTAAGGTCCGCGTTGCTTTTTAACACAAAGGAAAAAAACTTCTGTAATTCTGTTGGAGCTTTTCACGCTGGCTGCAATTTTCACAGAGTAACAAAATGAAAATTTTTCATGAAAAGACCCGGGAGAGTAGAGCAACACAATTTCCACGGGCAAAGATCGGAGAAATCGACAGCCGAGTTCGTTGTCATGTAAAACTCGAGAACGCGCAACCTCCTCCCGGCAGACAAAAGCTCGCATTCCAGCGCGCAAAGCGCGTAACGCGTACAGAGAAATTCACTCCGCCTCGGCATTCCGGAGAACGCGATAACCTCCTCTGCTGCACTTTCTCTCTGGGAGGGCCGGAGGGAAGAGCTACGCTACTGAAAGAAGCGTAAGAGCTTGCAAGCTCGTGTTCCGGCAGAAGCGACTTTATTTATACGACGCGTTGCTCTGCGCACGCCCAGGTATTTTATTAGCGCTCTTTACCGAGCTCTTTTCGACAACATTGCCCAAGCCGCGACGTATATAAAGCGCGACGACTGGACTCGTGTCGGCAATTTATGCGCACGCGAGTCGTCGGAGGTGAATAAGATGTTTGCCGAATCACCGGCTCGATTGAGCCGTTGACGTAGCTCGGTTTATTAGTAAGTGAGGCGGAAACGGTACGTCGTGGCACGTGTATCCGTACACAAAGTCGCTCGGCTCGTTTCGTTGTTGTCGTTGACTAATGGTCTTGATTCGAGTCACTATTTTATCGTACCTATATTTATTCTTGAAAATATTATTATCGTTCATAATCACCTTTCGGTATTTGAAAAAGAAACTTAAAAAGAAAGAAGCAAGAGATATACCAAGATTAAAATTTTAAAATCCGCCTTCAAAAACAATAGCGTCCAGCCCTTTCTTCCGCGAAGCCGCGGGCCTCCTTTCCTCGCAAGCTCTCGTAAAGCTCTCTCAAGAGCCACACCGCACATGCGCAATCTCTCGTCTCGCTGGTGCGGGCAGCTTCTCTCTCCTCTCTCTCTTCCTCTATTTCTCGAGGGCACTCGCGGCAAAGAAAAGGAGGGGCGTGAGCTTGCAAGCTCTCTCGGCCGGCCGGAATTTCATGGTAATTAAGCGCTCGAACGCAGCGGCGCGGGAGATAAGGAGCGAGGCTCGGGGGGGCCGAGCTCTACGAAAAAGAAAGTCAATGCGCGCCGAGCGGGCCGGCTTTGTTCGCCTTTTTTTGTGGCCGATGCTTTTTAGAATTTCGCGTGCGGCCCAGACGGTGACTAAGAGGCGCTTTTTGTGTTCGACGCCCGGATATATGCGATGCGTGCGCGTGTGTGCCTAAGCCGAGGAGGAGAGCCTTTTATCTGAAATTTTTCAAGGTCTTCGATAAGGTACGCACGCGGCGGAGCGGACTTGCTGCAGCGAGTGTGTTTAGGTTTTCGAGGAGTTCAATAAGGACTGATTGGTTTTGACGTCTGGGGGAGTAGGAAAGTTTCGGGCAGGATTTTTTTTATGGTTATTAAGCGAGTGTGAGAAACGATCGGGAAGAAGGTGGTTTCCAGACGTTAGTTTACGTAAAAATAGCTGAATCGATGACGTACGGAACGGGATCTTGAAATGCTTGGTGCCCCGTCTGATTACATCACTGTGCTATTTCGTCAATTGAATAAGACCGAGTTAGAAAACAGAAATTCGCTAATTTATTCCAAATCCAAAATCAAGTTCAGAGCCGCGCGCGCGCGCTCCTCCTCTCCCGCTCTATGTCAAGGTCGCCTCTCGTCACGTGTATAATCCTCCGCACGAATAATTCCGGCGTAATAAATTCAGCGATCCCGATTGCCATGTAAATGAAGAGCCCGAAGTATCCCAAAAACAGCGCCAATAAAAAGTCCAATTTGTCATCGTCACTCGCTATTAACTACAAATCGCGAAGTTTAAGCGAGTCGGCGAAACAAGCCAAGAAAAAAGGACGGCTACAAAGAAACCCAGGTCGAAGTAAAAAAAAAATCTCGCGTGCATATAGGAGGCGACGCGGCCGCAAAACTGTGGTCTCGAAATAATCAAGTCTACGCGCGCGCGAAAAATCGAATCTGCCCGCCCACGCGACGCTCGAAAAACGGCTCGCGATACACACGGAGCGGCAATGAAATGTCTCTCTCTCTCGGCGCTAATATTCTTTTTTATCCCGCTGACCATGACCTTAGATGCTCTTGCGGGCTGAAGTTTAAGCGCGCGCGCTGCTTGTGTATGGCTCGTTGTTCGTAAAGTCGATGATGAGCGAAGTTTGTAAATTACGGCGGCGACGTCAGACGCCGAGGCATAAATTTTTTTCGTGAGAGAGCGGTTGTTTGGGTGATGTAGTGGGACTGTGTAAGCGTAATTAGCGACGGTTTCTTTATGAAAAATGTATTAATATCTTGAATTATTTAAATGATACGTAATTGTTTAATTAAATATTTTTACTGGAGAATCAATAAAGAAACGACTTAATATATAATTACCCTGCTAAAAAATTTATCATATTCTGGTCAGAATTTTTGGTTAAAATAACACTTATCCAGAAATTCGGGAAATGCTTTGAAATTAATTTCTAAACCTAAAGTGTCATTTCAAAATGCGTTGACCAGAAGTAAGGTAAGTTAAGGTAAATTTTATATTAAGGTATAGAAAAGAAACATTTGAAATCAATATAAATTAAAAATTATTTTAAAAAGCTTATAATAAGCTCAAAATATTTTGTATCACATTTTAAAACTTATTCTAATATTGAACAAATTTTAAATAATTTTTAAAATCATAATAAAATTTTATCAAACACAATTTTTAAATTTCCATCGACAATCACAAAAGCACTCTGCACTCCTAGCACCAGCATCAGCATCCAGCCAACACGGAATCTCCCATCTATCCCCGCAACTATTATACCCATGCGAAAATTCAGCATCTCCGGGCAGAAACGTCGCCGTCGCCGTCGCGCGGCCGAGTCGCTCTTGCGCTCGGCTGCAACAAAAAATCTACCCCCGCGCGCGCTCGCGCAAAAACATCCGACAGACGTCGGCGCGGGTATATTTTAAGAAAATCGCCGGGGCAGCCGCGCTCTGCTCCGCGTCGCCGCGCGACGTTCCGAGAAGCAATTTCGATCTTTACGATGCTTATACTGCTCGGCTGCTCGGCCGATATGCGCTCGGGCTCGAGCGAGAAAGGAGAGGAGAGAAAAAAAGGGGCGAGGGAGGAGCGAGCCGCAGCCAAAATGCATAATGCAAGCTAATGCAGCGCGCGCGGCTGGACGCGCGTGGCGTTTTCGGGCCGGCAGAGAGAGAGAGAGGAAAGGCGCTGCGGGGTTATGGAAATGCGCGGACCGGCGAAAAAGCCGGGGGATTTTTAAGGCGGGCAAAAGTCTACTTTCGACGAGATTTTATCGGCAGTTTCAGCGAGCGCGAATTATATTGGAGGATTTTTGCGCTTTTTAGCCAAGCCGGATGCTTTACGGCGTGCTTCAGGATGAAGATGAGTGGCTGGCTGGTGAGAAAAACAAAGTTTTGCAAAGTGAGAGGCTGCTTGTTAACGGGCTTTCATTGCTTCAATAGAAGTGCGAGTTGATGTTATTTTATTTTGTATTTTTCGTTTTATTTGATTAAACAGGTGTTAACGTTAAATATGCTTCGAAGCGTATTAAAAACGTTTGCATGGAAGTGATACAATCAATTGAATTTCAATAATAAACTATTTTTGTATGTATCGTCATTGAAGTGATATTAGAATTTTTTAATGACAAATTATGAGAAGGTGTACATCATATTTTTATACACTTATTTACTGGACCATTAAATTCAAAGAAAAGATGCTTAGAATATTTAAAACTGAAGCACGTTAAAGCACTTGTAAAATGCAGCATAATTGTTTGACAAAACACAACATGCTTTGACAATCCGAGAAATTCAAAATTGCACACTTGTAGCATATATATATAAAATAATTTTTTTCAATAATCCTTCCGCTCGCTGCATGTCGCGATATTCAAAACAAAACATACTCTAAATTCCTCGCTCTCGGCAGAATCAACACAATTTAACAGCGTTACATTTAGACACTCGGGAGCTATTCAAATCGCGCAAAATAAACTTCAAAGGATGCCAAAAATAATAACAGCTTTTCCTTAAATATGTAATCTTTTTAATAGGCAACGTATGGAAACGGACGAATGTTTGGATTTAAGAAAACATTTATTTCCTGTGTCAAAGTAAAGCGAACCTATTAATTAAATTAAAAAATCACCAAACATAACTTTCCGCCTCTAAATATATTTTTTCCCTCTGCTAAACCTCTAAAATACATATTCAAACCATAATCCAATCGGCTCAACATATCAGCCCCTAATCCCCACGATTCGAAACGTTCATCAAAAACAAAAAAAAAGCCCACTATCGCTCACTCAACCCGAGCAAACAATCGCGCAAAGTAGAGCCCAGAATTACCCTTTACCCGCGAGCGCAATACCCGCTCACCTCATCGCTTAGCATTCCGAGGGCCGCTCGCGCAGCGAGAAAAAAATTCATTCGCTTCCCACAAAAGGCGCTTAAAATTCTCCTTATCCAGCTCTCTTTCTCTCTGACAGGCTGCAATTCTCTCTCTCTCCCTCACTTATCTCTCCCCATCTCTCTCTCTCTCTCCTTCGCTCTCCCCATATATGCAGGCTCGCAGATTTTTCCACTGTCGGCTCGCTTTTTGCAGCCTTGTGTGTGTCGCGCGCGCGCGCTCGCTTCCTCCTCGAAAAAGACGCAAGTAATTCTGGGCTCTTGAAACGGCTGCGCCGCGCGCGCGCGCGCCGATCGGGCCCAAGGTCGCCGAAGGATACGCGCGCATAAATTATACGAGGCCAAGTGTGTCCTCTCTCATCCTCGCCGCACTGCTGCAGTTGCCGCGGGCGCGGACTTTTAAGAGCGCGGCTTGCGGATAGGTTGGGTGTACAGAGGGAGGCTTTGGGTAAGGAGTGAGCTGATTTTTTTGTGGGGTTTCGGGGTGGGTATTGGTTGATGTAGGTTGGTGGGTTGTATGCATTTGGTGTTGTGTTTTGGTGAGATTTGTGCTTGTTTAGTTTTTATTGTGATTTTTTGTATTTATTTGTAAGCCTTTGTATGATGGCTACGTTCGTTCCGTGTGTTGATTTTAAATTTAAACAACAAGGCGATGCATTTAATTTTACAGGCTTAATACTTGTAAAGGTCAAAAAGACACTTGACGTAATTTGTAACTGCAAAGACTGTAATCGAGTCGAACAAAAAGAGCCGTAAATACATAATAACATATAATACAATCTCCTTAAATACATAATAATTTAACGAAAACTCGAAAAAAAAAACAATCTTTATTAATACCACACTTCATTCCTCCGGCAATTGAGCCCGCTGTTTTTTTCATCCTCTCCATTACGACCGTGACCCTGACATTGCTTCGAAAACCTCGAGCGAAGTCGAAAGTCTTACTCAACCCGTGCTAATTAATCTTAATTCCCGTCGCCCAAAGCGTCCAGAGCTACCCGACAAAACTACACTCTATCAAAGCCCCCACACAAACCCTCCAAACCTTCTCCCAACCTGCCCTATGCACAGCTTGGCATCCGGTAAAACGCTTTCAAAAGCCATGCAGAAAAGGGGGGGGGGGCGCCTCTTCTATTGTAAGACACAATAGAAGCGGGCCCGAGCTGCCCGTGAATTTTCGGGGGGGCCCGGCTCACGCGACCTTCGCAGGTGCTAAAAATCGCACCTTTTTACGACGGCGGCGGCGGCGGCGAGCGAGTCACCTGCCCCGATGAAGGGGAAAGGGAATTCCGAGCGCATCCAAAGCGGAGGGAGAGAGCGGAGATAATAAAAGAGGAGCCGCTGCCGCGCGCGGCACAGGTGCAAGATGAATATCGCGTCTGCGAGACTGCGTGTGTGTGTGTATATAGAGGTATGTATGAGTGTATATGCTGGTGGATTCTGAGATAGGCTGATGAGGCGAGATTTTGGGGCGATAAGGCGGCGGCGATTATGCTAATTCGGGAGCTGGAGTTCTTTTGTAAGCGCGCGAACTTTGATGTGAGAAATTAGGCGATTTGTCCGTTTCAGAGGTCGGTTAAATGGGAGAGGAATGATGGGGATTTCTCTGGATTGCGAGGGGGAAGCCTGAGATATATCCGAGATTGGCTTGAGCATCGTGCGGGTGACTCACCGTGAATTATGGTGATAGTGTATACTACTGGTCAACGTTTGTGTGTACCAACCTGGAACAGAAATTAAATGGAAAATTAATTATGTTGAAATTGTGAAATTTAAAAGTATTTATAATAGCATATAATAGCATATATAGAATTAGAATTTGATTTGCACAATTAGTTATAATAGCATTATATATTTTTACGTTATCATTGCAGACTTTTTCTCTAAAATATTTAAATTAAAAAGTTAAGAAAATTTTGGTACCATTTTAAAAACTGAACAGAACAATTTAATAATTTTTCGATTTGACTTATTCGATTAAATCAAAAGGTTAATTCCATTATGATTTCCTACATATGACGTCACAGACAAATTTTAGCCCATCAATGCACCGCTCACCCAATATCCTCACTACATTCAAACATCTAATCACAACCGCACGCAACAAACCAAACATCACACCCGACACCCAAAAAAAACTTTCCTTTTCACATCCACACCTCCAACCAACCAACACAAACAAAAAACCAAGCGCCGGGGTGGCATCCTTTGCCGACACTCTGAGTCATCAAAATCCATGAATACACTCATACAAGAGACAGAGACAGAAGCAGGAATCGATGATGATCGACTTATCCGAGCGCGGCCGGACGCAGCGCGAAAGGAATTCGAGATTCCAGCGCGGGAGAGTAGGAACACAGCTCGCGCGCGCGCAACTCGACCTTGTGGGATCCGGTTTTTTTCGCGCTCGCAAAATTTTATGCTCGCTGTACCCTGGGCCCAAGTGCACTTCTGCATATACTTTTCCGCCTACTCTCGCGACTTGCCTCTGCGGCGAGGTGCGTATCGGTAGTTCGGTAAGAGATACGAGGTGCTTTCGTGAAATTCACTTTTTTATTATATGGAACGGTTATTATTGCGAGCTGGGTTAAGTGGAATTTTTATATGCAATTTAGTTAGTGAAAATAATTTATTTGAAATGCGCTTTACACATTAGTAATGGTCTCGTTTCGCGTCAATTGTCATTTGCGTAACGATCACTCAGCGCGATCGTTAATATTTAATAGACATTAAACTTCATTACGGCACTCGGCATTACAAAATTACCACTATAACCACCTCTCTCACCATCATTTCAGCTCGAAAAAATCTCGTCCTCGCTCGATCTTACGCTCACTCCTTGCAACGAAAAAAATACATTTATACCTCCTACCACAGCCGCATTATATTCTTTCTTTTTACACAAATACAAGCCAAAGCACGCAGTAACGTCTTGCATCGCGGAAAATTTGAATGGACCACGTATATGCGAAGGCGAAGGAGAGAGCCGAGGCAAGGTAAGGCTGAGAGCATGAACCGAGCTCCGGGCGAGAGTGGCATATGCAGACTCGCCGGATAGTTTATGATCTTCTGCGCGCCCAAGGCCGCCGTGACCCAAAGTCGCGGACGTTTTTCGCCGGCGAGCCGAGCTGCATTTTTTTCCTTCCTTTCTCGATGATTTTTTTACTGCGGCCTTTAAAGCGCCCGGCTAGCGCGCGAGAAAGTCGGCGCTTTTGCCGGATTAATAGCGAAAATTGCTTGGATGACGAGAGAACGATGCGTTTTGTATTGGTGTATAAGGTAGAGATCATATCTGTACATACCAGAACATAATCAGGTGGTAAGAAGAACCAAGTCAAAATTTCGAGCTATACGGGCCGAAAATTTGGCGAGTCCAGCATCAGCTCGGCGTCAAAATTCACGCTCCTTTTCCTTTCCCGACAGAAGAGCGCAGCGTGTCAAAAATACACCGCTGCCGAAAATAAACCTTCTCAGCGCCTCTTCCCCCTCCTCCTAAAAACTTCACTCCAAGCAGCTCCAAAAAGCGGGTGGGACTTCGACCTACATAATCCCGAATTCACGCGAGATAATAAAAAAAAGCGCGCCCGCACAGAAGAAAAAAAGCAAATCGGCGCGCAGTCAAAAGCTTCGCGCGCGCACGCACACCTGCGCCTGCGCTCGCGAAGGTCGTCTGCGGCGAATGACGTGGCTCTCTCTCTCGCGTCTTTGTCGCGAGGAGGCAGAAAAAAAAGAGGAGGAGAGGAGGGAAGGAAGCAGAAAACGAGCGCCGAGAGTTTCTCTAGACGCGCCGGCGCGCGGCTCTCTCGCAGCTTTTTGAGCTGTGAGCTTTGAGATTACGGGGCGGGTTATACTATTGTGCCGTAATTTCGTTGCTTTTGTGCGAGGCGGACTGTGTGGCTGATGCTGGATTTTCTTTTGCCGTGTTTTTGGAGGAGTGCGTGCGGGTACTTTGGTTTGATGGAAAGTTTTTTATACGTGGGGGCTTTGTTGGAGTTTTTTGGGTGAGATAACTGGAACTGGTGCTGTGTTTGTGCTCAGAAGAGTATGGTTAGTGCAAGTACTTTTTTTTTAAGCCGACGAATTTTGAAATGTATTAAAATTATTATTTTATTGTGAAGGCAGCGTTGATAGACTAAATAACAACTTGATATGTTTTGGGAAGATTCGACGGCTGCGCAGTTTGAAGCTTCACTCGAGAAGCGAGAATAAAAGCGAGAAAAGCTACAGGTTTAAATCGTGGTTATATTTTTAGAATCCAAACGATGCTCTTCAGAAAACCTTTAAATATTTTCAATTTTGTTTATGCAGAAACAAGACGGCTCAATTTCTTTTCTCGCTCAAACCTTCTGTCATTGCCATAAATTACACGCTAATATTTATTTAACCAACCGAGCGCTAAACAATCAAGCCACATTTTTATCCCTCTCTCCGCCATCCAAAGAAAAACCTCCACAATTCCCCGGCGCGCCGCAAAAACGTCATTATTACAATATCACGCCAACAACGTGATCGCACGCGCTTTCAAGCAGCCGTTACAAAAATCCCAGACTAGCGCGCAAGCGCTTAAAAAAAAAAGCCATATCCCTGGCTATCCAAGCAACGAAAGGTGCCGACAAGCGGCACCGTACGTGTGTGTATTTCTCCTCGTCGCGGTTTCACGCGCGCGGCGAAAAAGCGCAGCTATCTATACAGCGCCGAGAGAGCCGAGAAAAAGCGTGCATAACGCGCGCAGCGAAACTCCGTTAAGGTGTCGCGCTGGCTGGCTGGCTCTATTGCTTAATTTGCCGCGTATTTTGAAACTTGCAGGAATGACAAGGTTTCGCTCTCTCTCTCTCTCTCTCTCTCTCGCCGCGGAAAAGTGTACACACGCTCTCGCTGAGAGCTGGAAAAGCATCGAGCCGCGCACGGCTCTATAGGCCGTGTTTTCACGGTTCGGGGGACGAGCGTTTTCCTCCCGTTGCGCGACGAAAAAAAAAACATAGGGATATTGCGATTTCGTGAGAGTGTTACGATACGTTAAGCGCGCGCCTATACGAAAATCAGATCGTTTGGATGCAAACGGCGGGGGGAGTTTATCTCTGGCAGGCCGCGGAGTGTTTACGAGCTGCGCGGGCGAAGGAGCGAAATTGAATATTTTAATCGGCGAGGAGAGCCATAATTGCGATCTGCCGAGAGTGGATCGATCTCGTTGCGAGGAATAGGCGGCTAAGAGCGCCGCCGTAGTGGTTTAGTAACGTTCTTAATGCGAAAAGTTTATTGCTGAGCGTGTTGGTGCTGTGCGCGCGTGTGTGTGGAGTTAGTCGCGTTTTCCGTTAAGCGAGACTGTAAATTGTTGGTTTTACATATCAATGCGAGATATTGTGTGTTGCCGATCGTAAAATTAATGAGGGTAATTTAGAATAATAAGCATTGGGCTCGCGCGCGCGGCTTGTAATTACGCTTCGTTCTCACGGCTTTCAGGAATTCAATTTATATTAAATTTATTTATAATGATAAAGAGTGGTATAGAGTCGATATTAAACAATCAAGCGCGGAGAGAAAAAGCCGGTCGGAAGGAAGCCGTAAAGTGCGGAAAGCGCCGATCCTTTCAGCTCGATAATTATTCCGACGTTTTACGACTTTTAAATAACCAGCGACACGAGGGGGCTCCTATTCAACCAGTTGTAAAACGACAAGTTGATTTCCTGAATAATAGATTGCTAAATTCTTACGCTCGATTCATTAATTAACTTTGACTTTACGACCGACGTCCCACATACTCATCTTCGAAATCCACTACGACGACCTTTCTCAATTCATTTATAAACGCGCGCCGCAAGCTCCTAATGAAATTACGAGCTTTCATTATTCTAAAGTCAACTAAAGGTCGAAAAATGCCAAGACAAGCCGCTCTCTCTCTCCGTGGCGTGAAATTCGCGTAATTAACGCCGGTGAACCGAATCCAGGCCGCGCGCGCGCGCGCGCGAAAGACGGCGGGACAAAAAAGCAGCGAGAATATCGACGTCGAGCTTGCAGCGACGCCGTATAACGACGTCGTTAACGTTGGAAATAGCGTGTGCGTGCTGGGAGCGTCGCGCGCACGCTGCACTCTCCGTGACTTGACAGCTAGGCTCGAGAGCATTTTTCGACGGTGATTGAGGAAATGTATACTTTTCAGGCTCGTGCGAGAGCGCGATTTTTCAAAGATTTTTGCTACCGTGAAATATGGTTGATGGGTTATTGGTTTTACGTAGCGGATTTTTTTTATTGGTTCGATTTGGAGTTATCGATGTCTTTTTGATACAATTGTTAAATATTTATTACGCTGCCTTTTTAACTAGATAACTAGATATAGCCTGATTAACTAGATAATTACTTAGGAAGGAAAAAGTAAAAAATATTACACTCCTTATATTGTATGTAAAAATTAATAACGCCCCGTGTATCCCGAAAAATCTCATTCATATTAATTATATGACAAAAGGCGTATATCATTTAATCCATGAATCATGGCAATTACTTAACTAATTTGCCGCACGCGAGGCCCCCGCATTTATTTAAACGAATTATAACAGTTCCCTCTTAGCTCGCTGCTCGGCCGAGGCGCGCGCGCGCGCGATTTAAATCCTTCTTCAATTACAGGAAATTTCATTTGCACGACAAAAAACAACGAGCGGGAAGAAAGAGACAAGAGCGACTCCGAGCCACCGCACATGCACTTTGAGCTCGCGCTCCTCTCACTTAACGAATAATAAAACGGCTCTTATTATCGGCGATAAAATGGAAAATTGCGCGTGGGCACTTGTTTTTCAAGAAAGCGCGAGAGGCCGATATCACGGACAAGACAAACCATTCGCATTTTTCGGTAGAAAGAAAGAAACCGTATAGGATCAGTATACGACGCCGAAAAAAAAAGAATGCGCGAATCGCGGGAACTTGACCTTCCGAGGGCAATTACGTCTCATTAGGCGGGAGCCGAATGGCCGGGCGAACACACACTAAAAAGCGCGCTGGCCAGTGATATCATTATGTCGCATCGCTGTTACCCTGGCTTTCCTGGCACGGTATATAAACGGGCGCTGCAGCTCCGTGAAGGTAACCTTTAAAGTTGGCGACTTTTATTTTACGAGCCGAGCCGCGCGCTGTCTTCCGGGCCACCGCTGTGAGCTTCTGGTTGCTTTTCGGTGTAAAAGTGAGTTTAATTAGTTGTGCGAGGGTGACGTAAGAGGGAACGTTAATGCGCTGATGGCAGCGAGGATTTTACGGGCCGGACGAGGCACAAAGCGATTGTTATGTGACTTTTTTTTATTTTTAAACGAAGGTACTGCACGCGGATTGAAAAAATAATCTAATTATAGCACACCAGATTTTCTCCAATAAAAGCGTAAAAAAACGTCTTCGCTCTTACCGGCGGCTAATTTTTTCAGCAACAAAGAGAAAAAAATCGCAAACGCCAGGCTCGAGTGAACTCCCGTAAATTTTCATCACGGAAATGACCCGCGCTCGCTCCTGGCACAAAAGCGTACCTCGCGCAGACAATGGAGGGCCCCGTATACAGGCTCACGAACCGGCCGGCATCATCTCTTCCATATCCATAACCTCGCCCATATAACCAGCTTCTCTCCCTCCCTCCTCGTGAGCCGTCGGCTTTTTGACGAAACCATGACGGCTCTCGGCTTGCGCGCTCGTGAAAACGGGCTGGTTCTCGCTCTCTCTTGAGAGAGAGCAGAGAGCTGGCTCTCGAGCCGACCTTGGACCCTCGCGGTGAGTCCTTGGCTGGCCGTGGAATGCGGAGCGCGGGGAGATCCGGCTGCTGCTGCTCTGCTGCTGCTGCTGCTGCAGCGCCGGCGTTCAGGTAGAGTCGCGCCGCGCTGACTCCCCCACTCTCGAGTGTGCGCGAGCGTCCCATCCTTAAGTGCGCGAGGTGCGCGCTGTATGTTGCGAGAGAGGAGTTTTGGCATTTGGGAGGTTTTGGAGGTGAGGATGGAGTCTGTTTTTTTGGGTGTTTGTTTTATTGATTTGATTTTTTAATGTAGTTTTTGTATTGTTTAATGTCTATTTTTTTTAAAGAATTAGTTTTGATGTTTAGATTCCTGCAGGTGGTTGACTGTATATTTTAAGAATTATATTATTTATTTTATGTTAGTCAAATATTTTAACTACATAATTAATAATGTAAAAGAACAAGTACACACGAGAGAGAATATTTGCTCGTTGAGATTTACGTTGAATAGAGCTAGTGGCTGAGCTTATGGGTTGGAAAAGTTTGCATATATATTTCAGTAATTTAAATGCAGGTTTAAGTGTTTTATTTAATGATTCGAGTTGTTTACGAAAACACTTTTCTTTATTTAAATCAGAGAAACTCAGTAACTTCTAATGCATAATCTACCTCTCGGACTAAAATTTATTAATCTCCTTCAGATCGCTAGATTAAAACAGCACAACGCAATTTAATGACTTCGGTTAATCCAAATTTATACAGAAAAAACACAAAATATTTACTAAAAATCTCATACGATCCATTCTCCACAATTCCGCCGACCGACATATCTCAGCCGGCCTGTCGCAAACAAAGTCACATCAGCGATCAATTTCCAGAAAGTTTATACACTGTAGGTGCGCGCGTGGAGATCGCGAGAAACAAGTTACCCGCAGAACTCTCGCGCGGCGGCAGCCTGCAGAGCTAACGCCAGCGCGCCACGTATCATTAGCCGACGTCTTTAAGACATCTAACACCGGCTAATCAACCGCAACACCTGTTTTTACTCGCGGGTACCAGCACGAGCGCACCGAGTGCGCGCCTCGAATCGAAATTACCCACCGAGCTCGCGCACACACATACGCTCATATACACCCATATACATACACACATACGCATACACATACACATACACAGAGGCGGGCTCTCTTTTTCCTTGATTTTCAACGCGAGCCCGGCAATAAAGAAAAGGCAAGAGCGAAAATACACACGAATTAAACGGAAGCAGGCGAGCGGGTATCGCGAGCAAAAAGAAATCGGGCTCAAAACAAAACAAAAAAAGAGGAACGAGGCTCGCTCGCGCGCGCGAGCGATCGATCGAATTTCTCGCGAGAGGCGAGCGCGCGAAAAACGAGCCGAGAGTGCGCGCAGATGCAGAGCGCAGCGCGCGGAAACAGGTTCGTCCAGTCGCGAGCGAGCGCGTAGGCACACACACACACATACACGTGAGCTCGAAGGCTCGAACGATGCGAGAGAAAGAGAGAGAGAGAAAAAGGAGATATACAGCACGGTGCACGCACCTTCACACTGACACTTGACGTCATAGGCTGCTGCTGCTGCTGCTGCTGCTGCAAGCGAAGTTAGGGAGCTCCGCAAGGCTCTCTTGGAGAACGCGAGTTTTTCTGAGCGCGCCCGCGCGGCACACACAGCGTTAAATTTAACGCCGCCGTGCGATGCAGCTCTCTCGCTCTTTCTCTCTTTCTCTGTCGTTCTCTCTGGTAATTATGTGCGTTCGGGTGTATTTTCGTGTTGACGATCTGAGGAATTGCGATGGCTTTCGGCTCGCTCCGCCGGATTGGATTTCATAACATTTCCATTTTTAACGGGGGAGCGTCTGTTTTTAGGGCTCGTTTGGCTATTGTTGGTCGCGGGGGAACTGAAGGTTAAATTCTCTTACTGGTTAAAGCATTCAGCTCGATAATGCCAGTTCATCGAGAAAGTGAGCAATGCGAAAAAAACTACCCTTAATATTCTCTCGAAGATTATTCTCCCAACGGCAAACAAACCAAAACCAAGTAGCTTTCATTCACACCCAGCGATCTCTCATTGACCAAAAATCCAAACAAACCCCTCCCCCGCAAAAAGCACAGACACAACTCACACAGCCGGCAAGTGCACTCTGGAAAACAAACCACAACGAAACATCAGAAAGAGAGAGTAGAGAACGAAAAAACAGCGTAGCTGCAGGCGGCGCTACCAGCAGGAAACTACTCGGAACGCGAGCGCCCGATGTTGCAATGCGCGCGAAGAGGGAAAAGGAGAGGAGGAAGAAAAGGTCGAGTCGCGAGATACGGGAGCGGGTTAGTGGTTAAAATCCGAATCCGGTCTCGGCGTTATTGCCTTGATAAGGAAATCCTCTCTCTCTTGCGCTCCTTGCGCAGGAGCGAGCCGCCGAGAGCGAGTTGCTTCTCGCGAGAGCGAAGGTATGACGGAGGGAGAGAGACGGAGAAGGAAAGAACGGATTTTACTTGTAGGGAAGGCTGGAGAGAGGAGGCTGAGGGGACTTTGGTTATGGTGGGTACGTGCTGAGTGCATAGGCGATGCGTTGGCTTTTGAATATTGTATGGAGGGGTTTTGCGATATCCTTTTTGCGGATGTTGGAAAAATGGATGTGGTCGATGTGTTGTAGGGCTAAAAATGTTATGAAATATGATTTTTGCTACTGATGAATAAAATTAGAAGCTTCAATAGCAGCTTAAAAATGCTTAATAATAATTTATTAATATGTATAATTAATTTAACAAAAATGTAACTTCCTCATTGCGGAAAATTTGTGACAATCGAAAAAAATACACTGTGTTTAGAAAATATCCAAATGGGTGTTTGCGTGCATGTGTGTACATGTTTATCTCAAGTTTTAATTAATCAAAATTTAAAAAAAATAATATTTTTGTATTTATATTATTTTTTTGAAATATAAATTATGTAATTTATACGTATGTATATATTTGTTTATTTTTATGACATTTCAGGATTGTTTTATCAATAAAACTATAATTTTTAAATATTTTATTATTGCAATAATAATTTTAAATATGTTTTCTTTTTAAAAAGTTTATAACAAAAATCTCATAATATATTAATCAATTTACTTGAAGTTGTTTAACAGTAAGATCGTTCACAAAAAACAATCCTTCAGCCACACACAAATAGTCTCGTACAGCAGACTATGCACTTCTCAACCGCACACGTAGAAGAAGATCGTACCACACACACAGTCAAACACACAGAGAAGCAAAGCAAGCCATCCTCACAGCAATCAGAGCACACTCGGGAAGCTCGCAAAAAATCGGGACTTTCGAGGAGCCGCCTCTGCCATCCTCTCCCCAGGCAACTACAGCAAACAACAGCCGCAGCGCTCTCCGGCTCTTTAATGTTTCGCGTCGTCGAAAAAATAGCTCGCGCTCCGGCACTTGTGAAATATCGCACCGAACGAATGACAATGATTAGCGGTAATGATGGCCGCGATAATAATAAAGCGCGCTCTCGCGCCTGGAATTAGCGCTCGCTGGCAAGTTTCTTTGTACGACGGCTCGCGCGAGTGGAAGCGAAAATTATTGAGCCTTAAAACGATGATGTATCTCTCGCGTTTGGTAGCCGATAAAATTTTGCCGTTTCTTACGTACTAGCTCGTGGCTCTCGCGCGATGATATACGGCCGAGTTAAGGAGCGCAATGATTATTGTGCTGCGCGAGCTCGGCTAGGCGGTGCTTTCCGAGCGTTATATGCGCCAAGAGAGGAGAGCTCGTTGCGCGAGCGCGCCGTGATAAAGCGGTTAATTCGATACTGCGATTGCGGTGAGTTTAATGTTTGGATTGAACGAAATATACTTGATGTTTTTGTTAATTTAAATGTTGGGAATAAAGGGTTTATGTTGTTAATAATTTTTTTTAGTAAGTAGATGCAGTCAGGTATAGTAAGACGCACACTTGTCATAAAAGGACCCTGGATTTGTTTACATAATTCTTAAGTGGATCGTAGCCTTCACCTTATTTAAACTCTCTTCATCCTAAAAACAAAAATTCCCTCAAATTTATATGTTTTCACTCTCGCCCAACCATTTCATCCTTAAATTATTCCACTCCTCCTTTTCCCCCATCCAAACCCAAAGTGCACGGCGGCCCCGAGCAAAAACTTATTGGCCCGTATAGCCACTCGCTTTTAAAAGAATCCACTCGTTTTTGTCGAAGAGAGCGCGGCGACGTTTGTTGTGGATTTGAATGCGCACGCACACACACACACTCGCAGCGAAGCATCGAATAAGGACGTAGAGGCGGACGCTGAAAAGGCATTCACCCTTCGGTGAAAGTACCTGCATGAGTAAATATAAGCGCGATCGCGCGGGCAGCAGCTACTCGCAGGTTGTTCCTACATATATAGATATACAAGTGAGCCAAACGCGCGCTTGTGTTTGTATATACGAGCGCGCGCTGACCTAATGTGGCAGAAGAGCCGAGCGAGCATTGTAATCTGTAATTGCGCGTCTTTTTTTTTCTAGCGCTCCAAAGAGCTGCAGCGCGATGAGTCAGGCGCCAAGGAGGCATTAGAAGTGGCGTGGAAAATTGCGTTTTAACGCGCGAGAACGGAAAAGACTTGAGGCTGAAAATTTATAGATTTTGGCTTGTGAGAGCGTAGCGGTCGGTTGGTTCATGTAACTGAAATGTATAAGTCACGAAATATTTTATGGATTTACTATGAATGTATAGAGGGAACGAATGGCTTTGGGTATTGTGGAGAATGTTGGCACCGAATAAAACGGATTCGGTGGTGCCGCGCGCATGTAAAATACCAAAAACATAGGAGTGCTTATGGATCGCGTAAATTTGAAAGAGCGATAAAGCGCCGCGGCATTCGTAAATTTCTCAGTGAAAGTGTGAGATACTCGTGTTTTTTTGAGTCACAGCACGCGGAAAAATAGTCTCATTCAATCTTGTTTTACGGTGGCAAATCGATATGAATATTTATTACAAGCTTTAAGACCAGTTTGACCTGAAGTAGCCGATTTCAGACTAGTTTATTTCACAGCCGCGCATTAAAAAAATAACATTGTTGTTGTTCCTACGCCATGTTTAATAATAGGTATTGTATAACACATGAGATCTCGAAAATTTCAGTTTCTTATATTCGTCTCGGTAAAAATGTTTAGTGCGAATACGAAACCTACGTTGAGTAAAAGTGTCTTGTATAAATTTTCCACGTTTTTGAGCTCTCAAATAAATGAAATATTCTAATTACTCTACTCTAACAAATGTAAAAAGTGATATTTTTACTTATTATTACAGAAATGAAATATTACACTAGAAACAAATATATATTTATTATTTAAAATTAATTAGTGAGTCGCACTATTGTACAGAAAAATCTGAACATAACAAAATTTGTTTGGAACATTTTTTTAACTTGTTCCATTGATTTGCAGTAACTTAGTACCAGTTCAAATTACTTTCTCTTATTTCGGCATTGAAATTTTAACTTTGTAAATATGCATCAGACTAATTAAAACCATTCAGTATTAACTTCAGAAGTTGATAGTATATTTCTAGTTCTTTTCTTTCCACGTACGCTCATACACACATATTCAGTCAACTTTCGATAATTAGTTATTTATAATCATTCAACTTTAACTTGCAAGTTCGCAATGGGCTATCTGACCTTTTCTCATTTAATCGTAATTTCTTTCTTCTTTTTTATTACGAAACTATCTCTCAAATATTTACTGTTTTAAAAAGTTCATTTTCTCTCTTTCATTAGTGTTGAAAGCAAAGATTTAATACCTATTTTCAGTGACATACTTATAACTTAATGAGTTAGAGTTCGCTGCAAAATAGTCATTTTTTACTTTTATGCATTCATAAATAATAACATCTTTTACAATGAAAAAAAAATTTACTTCTAGATCTTTTTAAGCTACAGAACGCTAACGACCTCACCAGATTTTATCACTATATCTTTTCTCCGCGATGACACAGTCTCTAAAACAAAGAAAACCCAAAAAGAAAAAAGGATACAAACTGAAATTACTAGTGGCCAAAAAACGTCCGATTCTTTTCGCTCTTCCGTCTATTTAAATGAACCAGAAGATAGCGCGAAAAAGAAAGAGCAAGAGAGAGCCGCGCTCACGTCAGCAAAAAGGCCCGGGCCGAGAGACTGCTTAGCAGTTATGCTTGTATATGCATTAAGAATATCGACAGACGAGGGTTATATAGGAGCGGAGAGGAAGAAAAAAGGCGGGCGCGCAGAGCGGAGGAAAAAAAGGAGGAAATACTACGGGCGCGCGAGCGCGGGGGCTGCGCGCCGAAGGAAAAAGGAGCCTAACGAGTTTTATGTCGGACATTAAAAGGGAACTTTCAAGTTTGTAAATTAGCTCCATTATCTTGAGACAAGGTAGAGGCACACGGCGAAAAAACGACGCGGAGGTGGAGAGAGAGAGAGAGAGCCTCGTTCCCCTTCCCTTTCTCTTCCCGAAGTTCTATACAAGCCCGAAAGGAGCGTAGGTATAGAGCCGAGAGAGAGAGAGAGAGAAAATGGGGAATCCTCTCGAATTTAGCTGAGGCTGCGGCAAGGAGAGAAAAGCGAAAAGAAAGACGGAGAGGCTGAAATTACAAAACAAACGCTCGCGAGAGCCGTTGTCCCAGTTTTTAATGGAAATTCTTACGTGTCTAATTTCTTCCTCCCTCGTTCTCCTCGTTTTTCGTAACATTTTTCGTCCTTGTTATTCATCGCGTTCATCAGCGTCCCTTTTAATTTGCTCTGTTTTGTGCGGCTGCTAATTCTTCTTTTTTTACGCCTCGCTCGTGAATTAATAACCGGACGACTTATTGCGGCGTTAATTGTGTGCGAGGTTTATTGTGAAACCCACCTAATTTCCGCGGCTTTCGTCGATTTTTCATTCAGAAAAAGCGAGTTACAAAGCAATTCCGCTTGTCGATAATTGAGTAATGAGTCACAATCGGAGAAAGAGTGTATAATACATCGAACTTACTTGCGAAATCGAAAAACCAATTGCATCGGCTCTTACGTTGTCATAATTCACTGTAATCACGTTACATTCTGCAGGCCGAATTAAAGACCGATTGAACCTTTTTTTTACCAATTATTCGCCGTAATTTATTGTAAACGTAACGACCCATTCTATTCTACAAATAATCAATCCTGATGCAACAACAATTTACAATCTATACACAATTATAACTATAATTTAAAATCAGAAGCATATGCGCGTATTAAACTCGATTGCCTCACCTATCACTAAGGAAAAACATAAATTTGTAAAAAAAAGCGCCAATCCTAGCCTAAACACAAACAACCTCTCAGCATCGGTAATAGTCGCTTACGGTCTGATAACGCAGACATCCCAAAGAGGAAAACAGTCGACAAAGTAACTTTCGCCTCGTAAAAAAAAAAAAATAATTATTTTCCTCTTACGGAGAAGAAACGGTCAATGGGGCAGCAGCAGGCGCGCTGTTTTGTTTACACGCAAAAATCGCGCTCTCTAAGCTTCTATTATTAGCCGAGACGATAAGCCGGGAGCGCTGCGCGCGCGAAAAAGAGAGTATAAGAGAGAGAGAGAAAGAGCATAGGGGAGAGAAAGAAGCGATAAAAGCGCGCTGCGCGCTACTCTTATCAAATCTCGCTCGCCGCCTCCCCACCTTCCGCGCCTGCTGACTAGCTTGCGCTATTACGTGACAATGCTGAGTATACATACGAAGAGAAAGAGAGAGAGAGAGAGAAGCGATGACGGACGTGGAGCGAGGTTAGCGCGCGGCGTCTGCCCGATGCGCTGTGGAACTGTAATAATAGAGAGAGAAGAGAGGCTCTGTGTTGGATACGTTTTGAATTCGAGCTGACAGGTGACTTTGGATTATGCTTAAGGAAACTGTTTTCGAAAGTACGAGCGCACTGGTATATCGAGGGATATAACTGTAAGCTAATACTATTGAATGTTTAGTAAGTATGTTGAAAGTATTCTGATAATTCGATCTTCGGCCCGGTATTTATCTAATCGCTAACTGTATCTATAATTAATTACGCAACTCGAAATAAAACGGTTAACTCTCTCGGAGCGACGATAAAATTCAACGAAGCAGGCGCAGACGAATAAGAACTCGCTATACATAATACCTGCTCTCTCTCTCTCTCGAACATTACAATAGCTCCGATATACACAGCGCTTTCCAGAGAGATCATTCGAATAAAAATCGAATTTAAAAATGCCGTAATCCTCTCTCCCTCCCCCCTCAGTCCCAGCGTAACTGCCACGCGTAAAAAGCAAATCTAACGTAACGTTAGAGAAGGCCCACCCGCGTCTCTTGTCCCATAAAATCCCGTGCTCGGTGGCCCGGAGACTTTTTATCGGCGAGCTTCCCCCACCCACGGAAACACACACACACACACCTACATATACGCATAACAAGAGCAGCATTATATGATAGCCCGCGCGTAGAGCTGGCCGTGTGTATATATCAGGGATCGAATCGACCGAGTCCATTACCATATTAAATGGTCGTGCGAGAGAGAGAGAGAGAGAGAGAGAGAGAGAGCTTCAAACGCGATGTCGTTGACCGCGCGCGAGCGCGTAAAATGCGAACGAGAGAGAAAGAGACGGAGAGAGCGGGGACTTGGGTCCCCCTTTCGCCTGACCGACTGCCGAAAAATATATATCGAACGCACGCGCGCTCACGCGATATCGGCCGTGTTGACGACCGACTAGCTCGCTTTTTTCGGCCTGGCGCCTCTCTATTGCACTCGTTTTCTGGCCGATGTGTGTGACTCTCTTTTTTTTTTGTTCGTCAAGCGCGCGCGCGTCTCTTTTTCTTTTGTGCGCTGTGCTCTCTCTCTGGGTTTTACGTAACGATTCGCTCTTGTGTGTATATATGGATGAAAGTATGCGTGGATATATATTCCGTTAGAAGCTTTGACTCGAGTGCGGGAAGAGAGGAGAGAGAGATTTTCTTATAACGCTTCCTTTTAGGAACGCAGGCGATATAGTGCGCCGGCTTGGTCGCTTTCCGAGCGCGGGAAACTATTTTTAGATCGAAACATCATCGGCGTCGAATGCATTGAAAAAACATTTATTCGTCAAATGATATTGTAAATCTCGCCGAGGCGTTTTTGTTGCTGGGATTTGTTGGGTTAACGGAAAATTTAGTAATGGATGGCCGATGCCTATCAATTTGGTATTTGAATGCGCTGCGGAGAATTATTCACTTGTTATCAGAATTACACTGTGTGCTTTATAATAGAGCTGTATATGTAAATATTTATTACACACCAAATTCAACAACAATAATCCCACTAAACAGGTTACTAAACTATCATCAAATTTCCAATCTGCACCTTGTGCGATTAAAACTCGAACAGACTTATCACTCTGCATCAATCACAAAAAAACCCAACACCCACCCAAAAATCCAACCCACCTCAAACCTCCCACACCTGCCTCAACACAAAAATCATCAACGCTAAAGCAGAACCAATAAGCAGGGGAACCAGCGCGTTACGACGTCGACGAGGGCCTCACCCACACACGCACACTTATCCGCCTCTACAGCCTGCACGCATTAGAGACTGCAGGCGAGTACCTATATACGCGTGCAAAGAAAGAGAGGAACGTGGCACGTTGCTCAACCGCAGCCGAGCTAGAGATTGCGCCTGCCTCTAGATCTCTCTCTAACGTAGCGAGCGCGCATTACGTTAGATGCTCAAGTGAGTTTTCGTATCTGTAACGCTCTCTCTAAGCTATACCAACTTCGGCGTTGGGTAAAGTTGAGATCGTAAACTATAAACGAGAGATCGCCAACGCTTGGATATATTGGGTAATGTTATGTAGGTGACTGTGTGCAACGTCTGTTTTTCCGGGTAACGATTTTTCGACTTTCAAAGGTGATGCGTATAGTCGGCATTATCAGTACGACTGCACTAATCTTTGTCAGCACGGAAACTCCCTATATCACAACGACACATTGAAACGTTCGAGCTAGCCATAATCAAGCGACGTCGTAAAAGTCCCCGTGACGCAGGCCTTTCAACGACAGGCTCACAAAAAAGAGCGACGAAAGCGTGAGAAAGTGCATCGCGAATGAGGCGAAAAAAAGGCGCAGAGCCGCTAAGAGAGAATGCGAAAAAGATGATGGGCCCGGGCGCGCGGGTGTGGAAAGAGTCGTCGGTTATGCGCGTCGGTTGAGAAACGTTTTTTTCGGGGTTAGCCGCAACGCGCCGCGCGCTGAGTCAACCCCCGCAACCAGTTCATTATACCGCACGCCGCGCGGCAATTTGAATTTCGACCGAGAGCCGCGGGCGCAATATATTCGCTTCTCGGAAGCGGCTTGCGACGCCTTCTTCTTATATACAGAGAGAGAGAGAGAGCAATGTACGCAAGTACTTTTAGAGACCGATGGTTTGCGGGTGGGTGAGGAGCTGACGGTTTTAAGTGACGATCGGAAGGATGGCTTGAGTTGGTTTGGGATGACAGTTTGGCAGTGGTTGGTTATTTGGGATGAGTGTGGCTGTGTTTATTAGAGCGAGTACGCGGATGGAAAGTAGGAAATTTCGACTGTCGAAAAAATCAAGCTCGCTCTGTCAGTTGGGTAAATATGCTTATGAAAAGAAGGAACGGAGAGAATATTAATGATGAAATTTTCATCGATTTTGGTGAAACAGTTATTCTAACGTAAGTAAATACGGCTCGAAATTGATTAAACAATAACCCAGATCATTTAAAACAACAAATAATTAAAATATTATATTACAAAATACAGAAGTATAGCAATATTACGCTATTGAAAAAGGTCAGAACTGGTAACCTCCTAATTTTTCCGACACCGTCTCCGCTCTTATTATCAACTTAAAAATATTGTTCTTGGCAAAGGCGAGCGCCAAACTGTAACATTCCATCTCCGCTCACCGCATCCTTCAACTACACATCCTACCAGCCTCCCCTACCCTCCAACCAGCCCAGTCATCACCGCGTCGCCCAAACGCGTTACCCAATCGTTAAAAAAAAAAACAAAATAAAAAATTACATTACAAAACCACGCATTCGACTCGCTCCCTCGCGGAATATCACATAATGAAGCACCATCATCGCCGCGCAAAAAGGCGCATCGCGCGCTTTTAAAAGAGCATCATCAGGCCCGCCAAGGGGAGAACCGGAATTCCTATTTACCCGCGCGAACAACAGAGCGCTCCGCAAGAATAAAAAAAAAAACCCGCCGCGCAGACGGGTCCGAAAAAGGTCCCTTTAAGTTTGGCCCTCTCGCCCGTAGTATATAACCCCTTCGGCTCTCTCTCTCCTTTATTTCTCGCGCCGAGCCTCGTGACTCGACGCTTTCTGCGGTCGCGCGCGCGGGCGCGAAACAACGCACTTGTTGACTCGCTGACTGACTAAACTAATGACATCGTTACTGAGTGCCCTGGGCTGGCCCCTTCTCTGCTTTATTCGCGCTCCTTTCTCTCGTCCGCCTTATTCTCGCGCTCGGTTCGTCGCTCTTTTAATCCTTCTTTCATTACGTTTTTTTTTTTATTTCGTTCTTTCGGCGGAGCCACTGCCTCTCCACCCCTTTCCCCTCGCGGCCGAAGAAAGGAGAATGACTTTGGGTGGTGCCGCTAAGGATGGATGTGGAAGCCGATGATAGGAGGGCCGAGAGAGAGAGAGAGACGAGCTCTCTTTTTTAGAGAGCGAGGTGTCGGCTGAAATTTTTTTCGAGCTCGTAAATAAATTTGCGGGGGAATTGATAATAAGAGCGAATGAGCTCTCTCCCTCGGGCTCTAAATTATCGACGAGCGCTTTTATGAAGCTTGAAGTCTAAATTATCAAGTTCGAGTTTAAAGAGCGATATTGCGCGGGATGTTAACGACCTCGGATCGTCCGGCTATTTAGGAGATGCATAAGCCGAGGGCTCGCGCTTATGATTGAAAGGAAACGTTTATGCGTTCAAGTTCATGAATTACAATGAGAGAAAGTAATCCCTGGCAATCTCGAATGCAAATTGACACACTGGGATTCCGACAGCGCGCGGGCTTCAATTAATACCGGCCCTCTTGTGAGCCTGCACTTTTTCATTGTAGTCCCACTCTCTCGGGCTTACAAACATTGTAAACCCGGGGATCACAATACACACGTCATCTAACAAAACAGCGCCGGCTCTCCTCTTACCGCGTTCCGGGATACACGCACAAAGAATCGTTATCGCCCGGCTCTATCTAATCTCCCAACGCGTTGGAGTAGTGAAATTTCACTCTCGTCGGGAGGCGCGCATACTGCCTCTTCTTCTTCTTTTATTTTTATCAGCGAAAACTCGAGCCACTCCTCGCGAGAGAAAACCGCGTTACAAATACCTCTCCCACCCACTTCGATCCCCTTATCTCTCTCTCTCTCCCTCCTCCGTTTATACACACCTAACTTCGGACTTTTCTCGTTCTCTTCCCTCTCACTTTCTCCGGTTTCTCTTTCGTTCCCTCCC
Organism: Eupelmus urozonus; assembly: GCA_900480035.1. NCBI lineage: Eukaryota > Metazoa > Arthropoda > Insecta > Hymenoptera > Eupelmidae > Eupelmus > Eupelmus urozonus. The sequence continues at coordinate 9,505 of UELX01000259.1, read as the reverse complement.
ATCTCTCACAATGGGCCCACAATGCAAAACGCGCCTCGAAATCGCTTTTCTACGCGCCTGCGTTACGCAACCGAGAGAAAAAAAACAGAGTCGTGGAAGGAAAAACGAACGAGCGCGCAGAAACTAACGAGAGAGCCGCGTGCGCCGAGAGCTCATTTGCAATGGAAACGCCGATACGAAAATCCGCTCGGCCGTTTTCGAGTGTGAAACTCGCGCGGGAGAGTAGCGGCTTGTGTGCTGGTGGTCAGCTCTTTTTTCTTTTTCGAGGATTGTTTATTGTTGAGGCGCGGTGAGATATGGAGCGGGGCTGAATTAATGATTCGGTGTCTATTACGCTGCCGAGCAGAGAGAGCGGGAGATTCGATTAGCGCTGGCTCATTAGGTTTGTTTATGAGGTCTAGAAATAAAATGCCACTCGATGAGTGCGTGAATATTTTAGATTGCCGGTAATCGCTTATTGGACGCGAAAGCGACGTTATCTGTATCGGCGAGCCGGCCAGCTAGAGTTTCTGTTAAAAAGTAAGACGGCTTCACATTCACTGCCGAACTAAAAAACGAAAGCTCACAGTCTTCGAAAATATACTAAAAAATCTCGCGTAATCCGCCAGCCTTTTTCCAAAACCAGTAAAAGGAAAAAACGTATCCAAAAGCTCGACCACACATTTCCTCTCTCTATACCAACTGCACAGCTCCCTCTCTGAAACTCCCTCGGCGAAGACAATCGCAAATATAACGAGAAGGAATCGTTGTGCAATTCGTTATGTGTCGAACGTGTGTGCGCGCGCTCTCGGCTCTTTTCTCTCTCTCTCTCGCTCGCGCGAAGCACGCGTGTGCTGTAGCTGCTGCTGCTGCATCGTGCGGGCCGCTCGCGCGCTGCCCGAGAGTTCAACGATCTCCCTCCCTCTTGTCTTTCTTTCGTTTTCTCCTCCGAACGCGCTCACGACTCGTGCTCTCTCTCTCTCCCTCTCTCTTTCTCTCTCTCTCTCTCTGTGTCTTTTTTCTCTCGCGCGAGAGACCGAACACTGCTGCTGCTGCTTGGCCTCTCTTCCTCCTTCTCTCTCTCGGCTTCGTAATCCCATTCAGCGCGCCGGGCCATTTTGCATGCGGCCTTTTTTTTTCCTGGCTTTGGGCTTCGGGAAATTTTGGAGGTGGTAGGGTAGGGTGAGGGGTGAATTTTGAGGTGAGGTGCTGGAGGGCGGCGAGGGTGGGTTAGGAAGTTGAGAGCTGAGTCGATGGATTTTATGGATTAATGAAGGTGATGGGTGACTTATTAGTGAGTGAGTATATGGAAAATTATGCAATTAACGTCATGTGCATCAGTGAAAATAAACGGATAATGCACTCTCGTAATTAAAGCTTCTTCCGTCGTAAAAAACTTAACATCGTTAAAACAAAAATAGCAACATATATCAATGAAACAATACACAAAATCCCAATCAGCCATCAAACCAAAAACCCATTCGTCCCCACAAAAAAAAAACCCATAACTCAAGAAAAAATACCGGCCGTCAAACACACTAAGCGAACAAACGCGATATCGTCTCTTTCTCCGCGTTACGTTGACCGGCCCCGCCGACGAGACGTCGGCGGCAACGCCGTCGTCCGAGCTATTTCGCCGCGCGCATAGACGTAGACACATGTTTAAGAAGTCCGGGGGGTCCCTCACGACGCTCTTTTTTCCCCTTCTCTCTCTCTCTCTCTTTCTCTCTGCCGTTCGTCGCTGGCTTCGCGCAGCGATTCCAGGCGCGCACGAGATAGAGCTCGCACACGGCCTAGAGGCTAATTTTGATTGGCGCGCGGGCTTTCGATGAAATTTAGGGGATCACGATATTTTTTTTTTTTATCGCCGCGGCCTTTCTCCGTCGTCTGTTCGTGAGTCATTCGGCGAGTTTAGCGAGCTTTCGACGATGGGATGTGTTTCGAAAGTTTTTGGGTTTTATAGAGTTGCGGTTTGGTTTTATCTTTGATTAAATGAAGTAGTTGAAAATGTAAACGTAATTGTTAAGGGTAATTGTAATTTATAATTGTATTTACTGCAGGTTACCTTGTTTGAAAGTGGCAATTTACTAAGAACGTGAACTTGCGGTTAAATTATTGGCAAGTACTCACCTGGAACAAACAAGAGTAAAAAATTGATTAAAATAAATAAACAGTAATATTTATATAATATAGTTTAATGCAATATTGCCTTAAAGAGCTATTCTTTAGTATTAGAACAACAGTCATCGACCCGTTTATTTCAAAGTTCAAACTATTCCTGTGCATCCGTCCCGATATCTCTTCCAATGATGTATTGTACTTTACAAGAGCGTATGTATATATAAAATAACGGTGCTAGCTTGTAACTTTCCTACAATATATCTGTCCATTTCTACTTGCTATTTCTGAAGTCGTTTAATAAATTGATAATCAACAAATTAACACGTACATACTTTTAATTATTGACTCATCAGGTAATCAATTTCCCAAGCGAACAATGTAATTAATTCTTTATTAAAACTGACACATTCTACTCATGCATCCACTCATGCCCTCTCAATATAACAAAAACGAAACGATTCCCCTATCCAACCCCAAAAACCCCATCACCACCCAACCTCCACAACAACCAAACCACCAACCCAACCCATAACCTTCACTCCAGCAGCATCGCTCGCGCGAGAGTGAGAGTTCGCGCACGCGAAAAAAGGAAGAAGCACGCGCGCGAGCTCGAAGAAAAAAAAGCCAAGAAGACCCGGAGGGGGGGGGGGCTCTCGGGAGAGCGAGCCTCGCGCGTGCAGCGAGAGTGCAGCGACCGATATTCAAGAAATTTCCGATCGATCCCCCGCGCGCGCGCGCTCGCTCTTTATCTGCGCTGATGCGAGTAGCGCGAATTCCCGCGTGTGCTGCTGCATCTTCGGAGCGTGCAGCCGCCTGCGGACTCGCACTACTGGCCTTTTAAACGGAGAGTGGCCGGGCCGAGCTGTTTGTTTTTGTTGATCGCCGAGGATGTGCGGGTTTGGAGGAGAGTTTGGATTTTGCGTACGGGGCGATGGATTGCTTGTTTACGTGAGGTGTTGAGGATGGTTTTTGCGAGTGGTTGAGATTATTGATGCGTTTTTGAGGGTATTTTGTTGATTGAATCGTTGGGAAAATTTAATGACTTATCGGTTTAGGAAATTTATTAAGATTGAGAAGATATAGCTTGATTGTTCTAAAATCAATGAAGCTGTGCAAAAGTTTTTACTGAAATTTAGTTACCAATTCAAAGAAACATATAAGTAGATTTTATTTACTCTATCCTAAATAATAGTTAAATAATCAAAACAAAATATCACGTCCGAAATTAGCCTCTATTTTTATCGTTAAAGCAATAAAGTCTCAGAAACCAAAGCATTGTAAAATATATCCCCTTTTACCCGAGCTCACTACGGCAAAAATAAAGCGCGCTCTTGAAAAGAGCAACACAACAGCCGTTGGTTTCTTTTAGGATTAGCAGCGCAAACGTTTAGTTTAGCGTAGCCGCGCGCGCGCGCGGGCGGCGAAAAAAGAATTAATTGAAATCCACTTTGATACGATGCACACGCAGCGAACAAAATTACATTGTTATCTCTCTCTCTCTTTCTCTCTCTCCCTCTCTCGCTCTCTGGCTCGCCAAAAAACCTTGAGAGCTCGATTTTTTTCGCTTTTTTTTCTCGCGAACGCTTTTGTTCCCTCGCTCGCCGCGAGTTTCGACTGCTATGCGCGCGCGCGTGCGGCGATAAAAAGCTGAAAAATATCCGCCCGTTGAACCTGCAGCGGCTGAGAAATCTCGGCGAAGGTCGCCGGGCGATTTTTCGACGCGAGCTCATTTTCAGCAATTACTCGGCAAGCGCGCGGATCGCCGGCCGGTAGCTTCGCTATTTTTGAAAAAAAATTTTGCGCTCGTCGTTAGCGGCTTGTCCGTCATCGGCTGGTCTTACGTCTCGCTCGGGGCGATTATTTTGTAAAGATAAGGAGCCTTATTTTGAGGCGTTTAGGAATAAAAATTATAGGTGGTGTTGAGAGTTAGGATAATGCTGTTGTTATGTTGTAATAAAATTATGCTCTAGTTTATTGGAAAGAGGATAAAAACGGTGTCGTTTTCTTTCTTTGTGTGAATGGAAATTTCTTGTGAATTATTCAGAGCCGAAAGTGGAGAATAATTGAATTATAATTGTAACAGATAATATCATTGTTCACAAAAGTTCGAGCCTATCATTAGCGGTGTTTATGGATACAAAATCATTATCCACTCTTCAATTAATTATTAAAAAAAATAATAATAATAATAATAAAAGTAGTTTCTCATAGATTTTAAATCCAATAGTATACACTGTTTACTTGACTATCATCACTTCCGAACGATCTTCAAACGACTAAACACACTGCAAATAAAAATGCCTAAACACAAAATAAACACACACAGCCAGGTCCACACCTCTCCTAAGACCAAAAAACAAAATCCGTTCCACCCATCCAAATCGACCAAGGAGCTTACATTATGACACACGACGTGCAGCCTAGAGAAGAAGCGTGTACTTATATATGTACAAAGCGAGTATACAGTCTCATACTCGATTGGCGCGGCGCGAGGCGAGGACCGCACGGCTCGCCGCCGCCACAGCGTACAGAAATAAACCTAAGCCCTCGCGCGGCGCGTGGACTCGTCGAGGTGTTGAGTTGCCGAGGAGCGGCGACTGTATACCGGCTAGCTGCGGCTACTGCTCGAAATTTTTGTGAGAATGATTTTTTAAGGGATTTGATTGTTCCGAGGTTGCAAGAGTTAGTTCGAATTGTGGTGGCCTTGAGTATAGTTGGCAGAGGAGGTAGCATTGATGGCCGATAAGGTATATGTCTCGAGTTGTAAGCTACGAGTTCGAGGACGAAGTCAGAACAGCTGTCTGGCTAACCGGCCAGTGTCACATTTTTCTAATAAAGACGTTACCGAAAATTATGCAGAGTAATTGCAGAGAAAAAATAAACCTCACAAAAGCATCGTAAAGCCATCACAATTCAACTGTTACCGTATTCACGAATCATTGACCAGCCGAGTAGCCAGTATAGTCCCGAGGCATTAATTTTCAAATTCATTCACCGCGTCCCAATATAGATCACATAAACAAACGGTAAATCACGAAAATCCGCGCTCGGCCGGCAGTCGACCTAAACTACGCCTCGGCTCCCCGAAAAGCCCGTTGAAATACAACCTCGGGGCCATAACACGCGCTTGCAAAGCTGCGGGAGTAACCAACGAAGCTCTCGAAAACAACGCGAAATTTGCGAGAACGACGAAACGGTAAGAGCTTGCGGCGGCCAGCCTCGTCACACGAGCACAGCGGCACCTAAGTCCCCCTAAATAATCTCATTGTCTCTCGGGCTGTCTCGTAAATCCGCGACGAGCCGTCGACTTTTCCTCGTTGAATTAGTAGGTGAGAGAGCGCGCGAGGATAGAACATACCGGATAACCAAAATCTAAACTCTCCGCTGCGTCCTTCTCTCCTCTCTCTTCTCTCTCTTTTGGAAAAAGAAAGAAAGGAGCGTATATAGTTCCGCGCGCGCAGCTCATAAATAATCGTCAAACCGCAGAAGAGAAAGAGGAGCGCGAGCGGTGTATATAACGAAGCTGCGAGCGCGCGAGGCGGAGCGAAAGACATTGGCCGCGAGAGACTGTTTCTTCTCCCTCTCTTGAAAATAAGTCTTTCGGAAGGAGAAAATCGAAAAAAAAATTTTTTTTTCAAGAGCTTTTTGTACTGTATTTTCGTCGAGCCGAGCGTATATACGGCGAGCGGATAAATTTAGGTAGGGGGTAATTTATTTGTTTGCACGCGCGATATCGCCGCGCGGCTAACTTATTATTTATTTTCGCGGTCGAGTTAAAAGTACAGGCGGATTGGTTCTGCAATCGTTGAGCCGTGAAATAAGCGCGTAAATTTTAGAATATCAAAAGGAGCTCGCGACGGCGCTTTGTCAAAAGATGCAACGCTGATACGCCGCGAGGCGGAATAACGGGAAGAAAAAATTCGGAATATGATTTATCGCGGCGAGCGCGAGGGAACAAGTCATAACTACACGGCTCCTGATGGCTTTTATTAATATTTATCACAGCCGGCGTGTCATTTTATTCACAACAATGCGCTCAGCTCTCGTTGCGCGGCTGTCACGACGAAAATACCTCTTAAACCCCCTCATTTATAAAAGCGCGCGAAAAAGCCGACAGCTCGCCGGCATTTTTCGCGCGCCTCTCCAGAAAACGCATCGCTCGCCAAGAAGCCGCGTAAGAAACAGGAATTCCCGTCGCGCGAAACAGCGCCTGCACGTCAATTAAAAGTAAATCATTTCTAATTCCCCGCATATATATCGGCGGCGCCGCGGAGCCAAGGCCGCACGGAGCCACGATTTCGAGAGCAGGCCGCCGCGACGCTAATTCGAAGCGACAACGCCGACGAACAAAGGAGACAACAGGAGAGCAACGCTGCCGTCCACTGGCTGCGCGCGGTTTTAGGTGCGTTTGAGAGAGCTAATTGAATCAGGGCGCGCATAGCTCGGAACAAATCGCCTCGTTGTTCCTTGGCGGCGAGAGCTTAAGGAGCATCGGGCCTGAGTGTGTTAATGCGTGGAGTGTGGATAGGAAAAAAGGAGCGCGCGCGCGCGCCCGAGCGAAGAAACTGGGACGAGCGATAACATAGAGAGCTCACTGTGAGCGCAACGAGACCGCTGTGTATGTGGGAGTTTTGCATTGTGTGCGAGTGCAGTGCGGAGAGGCGATTTCGTTGGGCGTGTATCCTTGCGAGCGGTGCGATTTGTGCGGGATTAGTGTTGCGGTTTTGGAGGGGTGACCGTGGGGGAAGGTTCTTAGGTGATGATGATTTTGTGGGTAGTTTTTGCGATAAGTTTGTAGGGGTTATCGATAAATTTCTTGCGATGAATCGTTGATTGGAATTGAAATTTGTTAGGTGAATGAAGAAACGTGTAAAAATGAGATTAAATTTTCGTTATGTTTTGGTGATGTTACAAAAACGTACTTGATTCTCGCTTTTTCATGATGTAGTGTTTAATTGAATTATTTTTTAACGTCTGATAAAGTCTGTCATTTATATATATTTACAGAGAAAGTAAGCTGAATTTTAAAAATACACGAAGCCAAAGAAAATGAATTAATCACTTTTAAATCAATAATCTCAGCATCACTTTATTTCTATTAATAATGTAATAAAGCATCCATATTAAATTTAATCAATCCGCATTAAAATTACAGAAATGCAGTTTATTAATAAAATTTTTAAAATCGCATTACAAAGACCAATTTAACTTTTAGGAATAATTCACTCTTGAACTTGCTTAATAGATAATGACATTGTTTAAGGCTACAATTTAACAATCGATCGGCTAAATCAGTACAGCTGTTATCTTGGTTTTCAAACGTTTAACTATCTCATTGACGGCAGAGCGCTTCAAGAGCGAGCCGAGTCCGTTTTATCGCCATAAATATCAGTCGCCATAGTTATTTTAATGCTCCATTGAACGGCAGACGCAGTAAAAAGTTATTAAGATAGCGCTACGAATAGTATCGTCGGCGCCGACATTACCGCCCGTAATCGCATGAACCGTCTCAAAAAATCATTCTCAAGACTCTCCAAAAAAACCACCCACATAAATACCCAAGCTCACACCCAACCGGCAACTTTTTCAGCGAATATCACACCGTCTTTAATAACTTCATTTCAATACGAGCCGATAACACTCGAGAAAAAAAACACGCAAAAGGCGACAAATATTTTGCATTAAGCTCGGCTCTGCAATTACGCAGGCGGGTCTTTGTTCTCCCAGCGCGTGCGTAAACTTTCGTCCTTCGTTTCGGCAGGTCCGACTGCGTCCGGGAAACGCGGTTAGCCTCGAAGTTCAATCACTCTCTTGTCGCGATACGGCGCTGGCCGGGCGGCAGCCGCAAATTAATTTATAACTCGGCTCATTAGCATTTTTTCCTCGGAGACATGGGAGCGCCTGTCTGCGAAATTTTCGAATATAAAGCGAGCGCGATTTTACGTTTATCTTTCGGCGGAACTTGTATGTGAGAGGATGGTTGCTGAATGGTTGTTATCGGAATGAAAAATGCGAGTGGAATTTCGATTAGTTTAACGCCTAATCGTAGAGGTTTAATCAGATCCTATAGACTCTAACTGGGATTTTCAAAATTCATTTCCAAAATAAAATCAATAATTACTATCACTATTCTTCGCACTTAGCTAATTATTAAACCTATTTGAATAACGAATCGTTTAATCAAGCTCAAACCGCCTCTCCATCAAAAAAGCATCTCTACCACCAATCGATCAATCCCAGCGTGAAGCTCGCGCAAGCGCATAACCTTCTAATGATCGGCAATACCTCGCTCTTTATATCCATCCTCAAAAATACCTCTCTCCCGCGCGTCACGACAAACAAAAGCCACGAACTGCACACACATGCAGCGATCCCCGCCACATAACGTGTTATGCTTTCATCCTCCCACTCTCCTCGTCTCTCTCTCGCTTTCGCGCATGTATACAGCCCGGCCGGCATTTATTCAATTTGGCCCTTTATCCCCGAACAAATGAGCAGACTAACGAGCTCTGCCCTCACTCCCGTCGCCGCCGCAATAGGGATAGATGTAATAAGATAATGCCCGTTGCGTATACACATCACGAGAGGCGCTGACCGCATCTCTCGCACTCTTAAGAGAGACATCATCGCCGTCTTCTCTCCTATACACACTCTTTCTCTCTGTGGGATAGGTTAGGCTCATTTCGGGCCAGCTCGCCCAGCGCGTTTACATCGAGGGAAGAGTCAAAATACGCAAGAGTGCGTGTCTGCTTACAATCGAATGGCTTGGATCGCGGCGCTCTTCTATGCTCAATGGACGGCAGCGAAGGGGTCCGTAGCAGTGGTCAGGCTTGTTTCGTTAATGACATCGGATACGAGAGAGAGAGAGAGACTTTTATGCGTAGAGATCGGGGGGGCCATTCGATCAACTAACTCGTGTCCTCTTGGCTTTCACTGGCTGGATACGCAATGCATTAGGCGGCTGCGCGCGGGGCCTTTTTATAGCTATCATTCAGGCCTGGCGCGAGCTCTTCTCCTTCCCTTTTCAATCAGTGCTATGAAGGAGTGCTTTTTTTTTATCGTCGGTAGCGCTGACGCTTGTAGAGATGTGCTTTGATGCTTGGGCGAGCGAGCGGTGATTGGTTCCAAGTTGATTATGCTATTTCGTTTTGAATTATGCAATAGAAGGCGTGGATTTAACTGTTGGTATTTATTGAGATATTCGTGATTAATTGAATCTTTGTCTATTAATAATTCGCTAAAACTTATCATTTTACAAGAGAGTACATCTCCTGTTCAATAATCTAACTTATCATCTTCCACTCGATCAGCCATTCTCAACCTCAGCTAAGTAGATTACCGCTAAATAAACCCCCGTATCCAAGAATCCAACTGAGCATCTGTCTCTTCCACCCTCACCCCAAAC
>UELX01000258.1:0-96119 GCA_900480035.1 Eupelmus urozonus | reverse complement strand
ATATATATATATATATATATAATAACAAATTATGGCAAACTGAGAAAAATAGACTAATGTTATAATCTACATGACTAAGTAAATTGAATAATAATGGTTTCTTTAACGTAACCTACCATATTCTATCAGCAATTCACTAGACTGCACATCACTAAACATACACAGCAGTGGCCCATCCGCCAATGTATCCTATACGTTGTACATATAATGTGTCAGGCGTGGTTGGGTCCTTCAGCTCGGGTACGGCTAGGTTCAGCCGTGGGTCCCTCCAGAAAATATTTGTGTCGTCGAGTCGTCGACTCGCCTGCCTGTTGTTGGATTTCTCGCCGCGACAGTTTCACTTCGGCTGAGAGCCTATGTATTTTCGAGGCAAGTTTGAACCCCTGGATTAAGCTTAACCTGATTTTTTGTGATCGCTCAAAACGATCTTAATGTATTTTTAATCTATTTTATTAATACATACAATGTGTGCGTTGTTAATCAGCCGGACGGGGAGCAATCAATCGGAGAGAAAGAAGGACGAGTCGGCCGGGCGCGAAGAGGAAAACTCGATGCCTTTGGTGTGGCGCGGAATTCGTCGTCGTCGAACTCGAGCGCCCCCGGTTGTCCTGAGAAGTGCGAAAGAGCCGGTGCATTTCTTGCTGCGTATACTCGTGTAAGGTACGTAGCTTTAAATTATAATTACAAAATTACAATTACAAATTGTGCGATCACGAAAAATGAGGTTAAGTTTAATCCTCAAAAATACAGGCTCTCAGCCGAAGTGAAACTGTCGCGGCGAGAAATCCAACAACAGGCATGCCGACGAAAACCACGAGGAGCTGTTCGCTTCGCGCCAACTGGATCTTGTTGTGGTAATGTAACCTGGGATGAAGAGAAATAATGAGTTATGGGTTTCACAAGAAGCGGAGTCACGGTAATTGCAGATCGGATCGGAGCGTTTTATTTTTATTCGGAAATGAAGAAGCTTTACGTTACAGCTGAGAGTAATATATGTTTCGCAAATTTGCAGCTTGAGAGTACAAGGATTTTATTTAATCCCAACTTGAATTAACCTCAAAATGTAATTTTAATTTTTTCAAGTAATGATACCTGTGGCGAGTTGTCATCAGATGAAATAAGCAAAAAGTATCAGGAAAAACAATTTGCATGAAATAAATTAAACCGTTCGCATTCATGTTATTTTCCATAAACGATTTTCAAACTACACATATGGCCAAGCTGCTCGAGTGTGTAGCGGTGAAAAAAGAAAATAAGAAAAGCCAACGAGACGATACAAGAGAGCTGCGGAATGTCGAGTGGACCTGGTAAGCGAGATACAGAGTTGCGCCAGGACTAAACGCCAGTCACGACAACTACAAAGCCAGGAGAGTGTATATACAGGAGAGCAGGGAGAACGCGCGAGAGAGAGAGAGAGAAGAGAAAAGAGATGCGTCTCTCGGTGTACAAGAGCGATTTGATGTTTCGATTATCGTTTCTTTCAGGAAGGCGCCACGTCGCGCGACTCGTTTCGTTGGCTCCGCGCGAGAAAGAGACGGAGAAGGACAAACTCGTTATATTTACAAGCGCGCGCGCGCGCGACACGCGCGGAAAAACGAGAGCCACGAGCTGCAGATACAGCCTCGGCATCGAATTTATTCGCACGTAATTTCGCCTCTCGGCCCGATGATATTGGGACTTTGTTTAATTTCTCTTGATTAAGGCTCTCTCGCTCCGGCCGCGCGGCGAGCTCGCATCAAAGCATAAATTTTACTTAAGAGATAGCGCTCTCTCGCGCGCACGCGCAGTTTTAAGGTGTGGTTTATACGCGCAATGCGAGCGAAAATTCCTGACACAGAGAAAGTCCAGCTCGGCTTTCAAGCGACTTTCTTGAACCGCGCCAACACGGGGCCTTCTCACACTCACCTACTAAATAATTAATCTCGGCGACCTTCATCTAACGCACTCCCGGCAAACCGATAAATTCACACGCAGCCGAGACTCCCGCAGCTTCCTACAACAGAGCAGTGCCGGCACGCAAATAACGACTCCGCTCCCTAACGAATCTCGGAAATCCTTAACAAGCCGCAAAGTGCAGCCCGTGCGAACTTGGGCTTGCATAACGGGCAGCATATTTACGGCTAGAGCTCGTGTCGCGCGCAGCCGCATGATCTAAATAGGATGTGCGCGCTCGGTGCCACTCGAGCATTCCGCTTTTAATCATGACCGATCGCTCATCGCGCCTGGGGCGAGCGGCTTCTGCTATTAGCGCGTAAACTTGGTCATCCGCTAGCTTAATTCAGCCTCGAGTGCCCTGGGGGGTTACAAAGACGCGTTATTAAGGTATCTGCGGGTACAGGCTCGTCCTCGTCGCCGTCGTCAGAATTTGTTACGATCTTATGTAAATGTAATTATTGCGTGTGTCAAAGTCAGGAGGGGGCTTTTTTGCTTTGGCGCGGAGGTGTGCGCGTATATGCAGGTACCGTTGACGTGGCGCCAGTTACATCGTTGCGGGCTTGGGTGTTGAATGGAGAGATGGAGCTGTGCCGATGCGGCTGCGGCTAATGGGAAAGTAGTGATTCGCCATTGGATTTATGGCGGAAAATAAATTTAATTTTAAAAGTGCTTGGGGAACGTCTTTATGCGTTTGATACATCGATAGAGATGTTTGCTTTCATGTGCTATTTCATGCTGGCATCATTGCAGGCACCTCGAATGATATATATTAAAAATGCGTATTTCCATAATTTATATCTGTATTGTGATAGGAATTGATGAATTCCAAATGAGAACCGAATTATCCACTTGATTCCCTGCAGCTTGAAGCATTTCGACCTACTTCTTTAAAAGGCAAAATCGATTTCAAAAACAAAAGCAAACAAAAGGCATGTAGTTTTACCAATTCATAAATCGATTTTAAATTAATAAAGTCACGATGACATCAAGACAGACGCACCTTCCTGCCGATAATCGATCACCGCAGAGAAAGAGTCGTTTCGCAAAACGATGACTCCACAAGCCAAGCTTACTATTACCACTCATTGCACGGCTCTAGAACAGCATGATTCGGTGCCTCAGCGTACAGCAGAGAGAAGCCAGCACCAGGCTCCACTCTGGAGAAAATCCCTCTCAGAAAAGCAACTCTCCAAAGGCTTTGCAAAAACGGTTATACCATCCTTACGAGTCCAACGAAATTCCAGAGCCGCAGCTCGCTGTAACCCTATCTTCTCCCACAAAGCTGAGAAAATCTCTTCCGTATAGCGCGAGGCGATTCCACGCATCGAGAATCGCGCTTATAGCTCGCGGAAAGACGACTCTGGCGCTCTGCACGCGGAAGGCTTTCCGGCTCCGCGCGCAGCTCCGCCTACGCGCGGGACTAGCTTGACAGCTGTCACCTACCTCCGCAGAGGGAGACGCGGTGATTCATGCCCCGTGGGGGACTCCCGCTGCTGCTGCCGTAGCTGCTGCTGCTGCTGCTGTAACTGTTGCTGCTGCTGCTGCGAGAGCGACCTCCTGTCAGGGCCCTCTCTCCGTCTTCTTTCGACTTGTCTTTTTGCTCTTGTGTCTCCGCCTCGAGAGAGGCTAGAGTCGCATACCTACGGTGACACCGAGATTTAATCGCTGAGAGCGAGGCGGACTCGCGGCTTGGCCTGGCGAAAAAAGATACGTCCACGCGGATGGGTTTATACGGGGACAATGCTGAGATGTTGGGCCTTCGAGATTGTGATGGCGATATGAGCTCGATTAAAAATGGGAAGGTAACGCTGACGTGTATGAGCATTTTTTAGGACGAGTCGCGAGGTTGTGTTTTTCTGAATGCTGCTGCAATGATCGTTTACGATATTTACGCTGCTATAATAAGTAGACAAGCAAACTCGCAGGCAAAAAATGAAAATATTTTTCAAAAATAAAATCCACTTTAAAAAAAGCATCGCCAACTGTCACGAGCGCACGACATTTCTCATTCCTCCCCCCCAGAGTGACGGTCAGCGCGAGGCTCGCGCCGAGCACAATAGCCCACGCCCCTCATCCATCTACTCGTCACTTCCGGAACGACAAAAATCGAGAGCCAAAGAAAGAGACGAAGACGTTGGCCGCTCTTTCTCTGTACCCGCGCGCATAATCGCTCCCTGAAATCTCCGCGCGTGGCCATATCGATCATGTCGCGCTCGCCGCGCGCGCGCGCTTCATATACATATACAAGCTATATGGAAGAATGAGCGAGCGAGCGAGCGCGACTCGTGCCGTCTGGTTGTAAATCGGCCAAGCACGACCGGGACTGCGTCCTCGAGTCTGGAGCACGGATGTGTAAGGAGAAAGACGAAGAATGAGGGGAGAGGGAATTGCGACGGGAATGCCGGGGCGCGACCTTCGCGAAGGATGTGCGAGAGACTGGCTTCTTGGATGTGGTTATGTGGGCATGGAGGATTTAAAGGGAAAGAATGAGAGATGGGGAAAGTGTTGGAGAAAGGGACGTGGGTGGAGATTAATGAAATTACGAATTGTGTGATGGCACGTTGTAGTTGCGTAATTGTATGTTCGATCTTTAAGGTATGCTCTTTTGTTTTAATACTGTATTTTGTTTATTATCTGTAACAAAAATATTAATAGTATCTACTTGTAAGAAGTTCAATGAATGTTAATTTTTTCTAATCATATTAAGAAATTTACAACCGTAATTATGAATATTAATAATCATAGTATTATAAATGCTGTTGAAACGATATATTACAAAATAACAAACCTACAATAAGATTTACGAGTTTATAATTTTCTCAATATTTATTTGTATTGATACAGTATTAGATACCCAGATTTATCTATTACCTTAAAGTTTATAAATCGCAGTTTTCCGATTCTACTCGTAAGTTATGACTACTTACAGTTTACTTTGTCCTTGCCGTGTCTTTTCCCTTCTAACATTGCGTCACTGTGATATGTAGTTTTTGATTATATCTTTGATGACAAATCGCGACATCTACGATGCTTATATTGATATTACAATTTTGTTAAACTGGTATATCGTTGCGAAAACGACACGCCAATTTATACGGCAAAGCTCGCCGAGCGCTCTTGAATGCACAATTAATATAACTCTGACGGAAGTATTATCACGAATAGGTTCGATTTATTGGAAAGTAAATTGCAATTTCCAAGCTCACTTTCACAATATGAATGCATCATAAAACAAGAAGCAAATATAACAACGATTAAAAACCTCCTCGAAAAGCCAACAAGCCAAGTTTTTATTGAATTTCATTCCCACCGAAAGCTACTCGCCCGCATAAAAGTGACTGCCGAGCGGCATACCCACCTAAATCAAGCGCCGAAATCGAATTACAAGTAGTCTCGGCTCGCACATCATGCACACCTCTCGCGCCCCTCTCTCTCGCCAGCGCGCACGTAAATCCAATATTAACGGCCTCGAGCCGGCTCGTAAGTTTGTCACCAGTGCCTCGGAAGGGCTTATATATACCTGGGTACTTTCCTTACGAGCCCGCCGCGCTGGCTAATTGCATGCATTTTTAAAGGCCAACGACGTCTTAATCGCCGAGAGCCCGGCGCTTAGATGATGAAGAAGAAGCGCCGAGGCCTTAAAGCTCACGGTGGCACCCTGGGGAGCCAGCCGGGGAGAAAGGGTTGCCAAAGCTCGGCTTTGTGCCGACTCTTGGAACAAGGAAAGACTGCGCGCTCTTTTTCAGACAATCTCCTTTTTTTCTTCAAACAAATGATTATGACGAAGGCCATTTTTCGCGCGCGGCTTGCTTAAACGCTACAGGGAGGGGAAAGAAGAGCGCGTTATAATAAATACTCGGCATAAGTAATACGAATTTTAAATTCTTTACGGATCCTTTATGGAATTTCTTTCTTAAAGTGGGGTGAACGATGGAATTAATTTGCATACTCTTGGCGAGTTTTTCTTTTTTCTTGTAAGTAATATGATTTTTATTTTTTATGAATTTAGCCTTGTGTCAAATACAATGAAATATTAAAGAATTCATACCAGCATGTTCTCAGCGAATTCTTCATCTATTATTCCTTTCACTTTGCAGCTATTTTGTTCGAAATTATCAGAAAGCACTTCGCGAAATCCAAAGAGAATCTCTTTTCCCCAGACTGCATTACACTCGTCAAAGCCGAAATTTCTCCCAGACCACATAATAAGCACCAGCAGCGGCATTAGTTAATTCATCGGCGGCGCTTCCCGAGAAAGCCGAAAGCTCGTTTCCAGTAAATATAGGTCAGTCTCCCATGGCTCGTGCTCCGCGGGCTCCAGGGTACAAAGTGGCCCGGGAGTCTCTCTCGCTTACACACAGCAGCTAATTGCAGATATTTACGGAACTCCCGCGTCCTCGTCGCTCGCTCTCTGTTATTTTCGCGTTAGGATACAAAGCAGCTGGTGCGCAAATACTCGGGCAAGAAAAGTTCCTTGAAATCCGGCTACTCAAACACCGGAAGACTCGTTTGCCCGCTCTTTTTTCTCGGCTTCTTCGCTTTTTTTTTCAAGCAGGAGCCCTTTGCGTGATCTAAACGATCTCTGCCGAAGGTCTGCTCGGGCTCTGGCGTGGAAATTGAAGTTCTTGCGCTGGACTTTTCGGAATCGAGACTTTGAAGATCGATAAAAAAGGCATAGAAATTTGAATACGAAATTCCTAAAGTTTCAAGCCGCCTAAGCAAGAATTATTGCATTAAAATATCGATGCGGGCGAAGCGTTCAGCATCTCTGAGAGCGGCACTGCTCTCAGCATCCTATACAGGTGTTTAAGGCCGGAGCAATCATCATAAGGTCAGGCCTGCACGCAACCGCTCGCGCATCCCGGTGCCGGCAATCTCGGCTCAGTTTTTTCGTCGCGGGCCTCGCTAAAAAATCGCATTGTACGGTTCGCGGAAAAAGATGAGCGTGCTTCGTCGGGTCCCAGGCGCTCACACTACGGTCACTGTGGGATAATCGCTGAAAAAGCGCGTATCGCTCTGGCTCGGTGCTTGCGCGATCGTTAAAGGCCTTCCCTTTGACGCCTGGCTCGCTGAGCGAGCGCGCGCACGCCTGGCTTTATCTCCTGCAATTTGTTTTTCCTCTCTGGGAGGAGCGCGCATCGCTCCGGGGGATGCTGAAACGGTGGGAACGAATTATCCCGCTGGCGGTTCGCGCGCTCGCGCCCGAGGATGATGCTGCCGCTAGCGCGAGCAAAAGCAAGAGAGAGAGAGCGCGCTGCAGTAAGAGGACAGTAATCGCCCCTGATTAGCGAAACAACCGGCGGGCAGTTTTGCGAGAAAGAGAGGGAGAGCCGCTGAGCGAGCGGTTTGCCGGTTTGCGGCTGGGAGGAGGAAGGACTGGATGGAGAGGAGAGAGTCGATTCGAGAAAATTGTTCGATTGCGAGAGGGCGAGGATGCATTTGTTTTTCCTGCGTTGGCTCTTGGTCATACAAAGGATTATGGGATGTGTGCATATGGCTTGTGTCGTTCTTTATATTGAGGCTTTTCCAGGATCTAGATTATCACTAGTAAAACCACAAATATTTTATACTATACAAAAAGCGGCTTTAAACATTATACATATGATTTTTAAACAAATTGTAAAAAATATTTTTTATTCAGATGTTTGAAATATTATATAAGATGGCAAGAAATATAATAAGTATACATGTGTCTAAATCATAATAACTGAAAGTTTATAAAAATGATGAAAATTTCATCCTTGAAATATTCCTTCTCCTTCATACCTAAAATCCACAAACTATTCAATTCCATTTGATCCTTTATCCGCAAAAAGGAGGGAAAAAGGCACATTAGAGGCATATCTGCGGCGCAGCCCAACCACGTACGCCTCGAAGCCAGAAAATCCAGGCCATAAGCGAGGACATTCAACGCTCTCGCTCGCACTGCACGCGCGCCCTTCGAACCCGCTTATACAGCCGCAGCGAATTCCAGCGGGAAATTACTCGGGAAACGGCCGGT
Organism: Eupelmus urozonus; assembly: GCA_900480035.1. Classification (NCBI taxonomy): domain Eukaryota; kingdom Metazoa; phylum Arthropoda; class Insecta; order Hymenoptera; family Eupelmidae; genus Eupelmus; species Eupelmus urozonus. Next base: position 88,183 of record UELX01000258.1, on the reverse strand, counting down.
AATCGACGAGACAAGGAGCGCACTAAGCGCGCAGTTGCACGTGCTACTATACGCACTTACGGCGCATCGGATTCTCTCTCCTCTCTGCTGCAGCCTCTGTATCCGTCGTCCTTTTCGTCGAGCTCGTTTTCTCTGCCTCGCGCTTACATATGCCTATGTAATACGCAGACGAATAAACAGATAAGCGCGCCCGAGCGCCGGCTTCTGCCGCCGCCGCCGCGCGGCAATCGTCAAAGTATTTCTCTCGCCGCGGCGACCGATAATAATTTTAATGCGCCTCTACACTTCTTCAAGGAGCCGCGCGCTCTCGCCTCATTAGTTTAAGTAATTACAAAGGCTATTTTTGCCCAGAGGAAGGATGCAGGTGACGTGCGGATATTTCTACAAGCAGGAATGAAATAACTACGATGGCTTATTTGTTTTTTGCTTTTTTCTCTTTCATTATGGCAGTGGAGGTGAATTGCTGCTTTTTTTACTTTTAGCGGGCAGAAGTGACTTGGGTGGAAAATTGTTTTGCGGATCGTAAGGAAATTTATAATAGAGCGTTGAAATATTCAAGTGTTTTTACTGAAATTGAATATTGCCAGTGTCGATAAGGGAAAATATGTTAGTCTACGGTTATAAATATATTTTTTGAAATGATTATTTACAAGTATTTAAGCGTACTTTGCGTTATATTCTAAATTTGGAATTAAACTTTAAAATTTATAATAAATAGTTTAAACTGTATTATTACGTGATAAAAGTCTAGAATGCAGTCGTAAAAATTTAACTAAGGGTATAATAATAGTGCAATAATTTCATAGGTATCTACTGTTTTCATCAGCTATAGAAGCAAAGAAATAAAATTAAATCAAATTTTTACAGAAACATTAAAAAAATTATAAGGAATTCTTAATGTTACGCGAAATGGAAACTGATCCTTGCCCAACAGCAGCAGCAGCATTGACAAAGAATCTTCTCGTCTTTTATACGTGAGACAGGACCAAAAAAAGCGTCCTTTGGTGGCGCGGTGAATCAGTCATCCGTATTTTAGCTGGATCCACTTATAAAAAAGAGGCAGGAGCCGCCAGTAATGTCGCGCTGGTTTAGGTGTCCTCGCTTGGCTTATCGACTCGGCGGAATCAAGTCCAGCAGCGACACAGCGCGTCGCGTTTTATTTGCTCGTCCTGTCGTCACTCAAGCGAGCTCTAACGCGCTGGCGTGCCGCCTTTGAGCCGAAACCCTTTTCGTCGGAAGCCGTCCACGCGGATACTGTGTCGACTTTTTAGAATGCGCTGTTTTGGTATAATACCTGAGTCGCGCGCGCGTTTTTTCTATTTTTATATTAGATATGCCTGTTCTACTTTTGATTTTGTAAAAGCGTATATGTGTCGATGCGGCAAAATTTTTTTCGGAAATTTTGGGAGAAACAAATCAATTATACTAAACATTTTATTGAATTGTTGAAATAAATAAAAGTTCTGTAAAAGTCGGGATATGATTACAAAGTTTTTAATAAAGAAGAATTAGAAAATAAGAGCTACTTAATCGAATGTTTTTAAATTTCGCTCCTGTTTGAAATTTTAATGAAAAGTCTATATATAATTTATATATGTTATAAGCTATGTCTAATAGTATAATACATATATCAATTTCTTCTATCAAGCTCAGTATCAAAACGTTAACAATTTCAAAAAAAGAGAAAATAAGAAAAGTTGCCAATTCTCAAATGATCAGTATACTTGCACATGAAAAAGAGCGCAATGTCGTGAGAAAACGAGTCGTGCGCGCGCCTCGACAAAACCGGTCGTTATTCGCGCGGTGCTAGGAAGTCAGTTAAGGCGCATAATCGCTTATCGTACAGTCATGCGACCATCCTGCCGAACGCATACATGCCTAGAATCTATTTCCAAGTTTTGCTTAACTGCCGTCGAGCCGATTTGCGCTAGACACTCTTCATTCTGAGCCATACGTGACGCAAAGGCTGCAAACGCCTCGAGAAACGAGCAAATTTAAGTGCCAAAGGTGCCAAGCCTGTGTCGTGGTACGAACTTTAGGATGACGTATTAGATTAGAGATAGTAATTTTGAAAGATTGAATTTAAGAACTTGTGATTACTGGAATTTATTTGGTGTATTCAAAAATCATTGTTGAAACCTTAATTTTTTTCAAATCACACGTAGGTTAGCCAAATTAAATAATTTTTTTAATTTGACCGTAGTTAAAATTTAATTTTTAGAAAATCATTTTAAATCCGTAATCACTTGTAGCCTCTGTTCAGAACGAGCAACCTTCTGATTGTATAGTCTTAGAGCTCGATCGTAACCGAGCCCTTATCTTCAATCTATATTTGATAACTTGACAAACGATTAATCTACCAGTAAAAGTAAAAAATCCATCCCCGTGCAGCGCTAGCACAAAGAATATACACACAATCTCGTAAAACTTAATGCCCTCCAGCAAAATTGCCGCAGTAACACCTCTCGGAGAAAAATCTTACCACGATCAAGTGCATTTAATGTTCTTCTTCAACAGCTCGGAGGAAAGAAAAACGATCTCAAAGAAAATCGTCCTCTCCTCAACGGTAGATCGAAGGTCGACGAATTGAAAATGACCGGCAATAAAATTATGAGCCAATTACCGCTCGATTTTCCCGCAGACTCTTTTAAGTACACACCTATAGTCGCGGACAAGCAGGATCAAATCTCCCCGTCGATATAACCGTACGGTTCTCAGTCGCGTGTTACACACACACACACACTAAGAAAGACGGCTGGTGCAGTTAGAGCGGCGAAAAAGAGGAGCTGCTCTCGAGCTGGGCGGCCCTGTTCTCGCTTTAGCCGTAGCAGCTCAGTCGTTAAGCCTATCGTGCGCGTAAATGCTTCGCGTTTTACCTACTTACTCGTACTGCACGAAGCGCGCACTGTGAATCCGCTCTCGCGACACGCGGGAGCTAGCGTGAATATTAACGGCGGTGGCCTTTCGTGCTGCTGCCGCCGCTGTCGACTCTTTGACATTTCCGAGAGTGCATGTTGATTTTTTGGTTTTTCTGGCTTTTTTTTTGCTTGGCTACGGGGAGGAAGACACGGGGCTGGCTCATCGCGAGAGCTCGGTTATTATAACGTCGAGAGGGTATTTTTTGCGAGAGTTTGATGAGTGCATGTTGCGACGCGGAGAGTTTCGTGTGGATCTTAAAAGGGCAAGCGACTGGCGGACAAAGTTTTCTTCGTGGTGCAAAGTAACGCTGTGCGTCCCCGCACAGTTGAAGGCTGAAGATGAAAGGAAAAATAGAATTGTTTTTTTTTCACACCGTTCGTGCCTGGAAATTATTATGCAGAGACTTATAAAATTATGGCGATTATGAGTAAATTATAAAACTGTGTATCACATAGTATATCGTAAACTGAAAAAGAAAGATTTTTATCTCACGCAAAAAGCTTTTGATTTTTTTTCATCTGAAATTAAAATAAAAAATAATCCTTAAATGTACGTAAATGCTTCTGAAAGTCTACGAGGTTGTCGTAGCATCCATTAATTTTTTGCTGTCCAATGCCATTCAACGCAGACCACATACTTATAGATCGACACTTTCCGCTAGCAGAATATCTCTCAGAGCTGTTACGCACTCGAGCTGCTTACATAACACGTACAAAAATCCAGGCTCCAGAGGCTCGATCCAGCTGCGACGTCGAAACGAGATATCAATAAAGGCAGCCCCGTCAAAATTCGATGACCTCTCGGCTGTCGATTAAGTTTCACATTCACGCCGCGGGTAATCTATTATAAAGTCATTACGCCGCCCGGCACATAGGCATACACGTTCGTACACACACTTGCGCGCGCGCGCACACCTACATCGATATTCACTTCGCGTCTCCGTGGTATAGATACCGATCTTTCAAAGTATAGAGAGGGAGCAGAGTTGCGCAGCGCTCCATGAAAGAGTGCGCCGACACTTGGCGACGTAAATTAATCGCTTCGCGCGATTAGCTGCCTTGTGGTATCGTCCGCGGAGATCGACTGCACTTTCTCACGGTGTGGCTACGGTTGTATGATCGGCTTTCGTGTTCTCTCTCTCTTTTTCTTTCGCTCTCGCACACCTACCGTGTAACGCAATGCGTCTTTTGCCGAACCGACTGACGAATTAATTAGGACTACTTTATATTCAGAAGTCAGGTGAGAAGAAATTGTAAGCCTGTCTGATGAAGTGAGACGGAATGGCGCTGAGAATTTGTTATTAAGATTTTGTAGCCTGATAACTTGTTTCGCTGAATTTTCAGTAGTTTGGCCGCGCAGGGAAAGCCCAGAAAAATCCGATAAATGCTAGGGAATTACGAGCACATGAATGCCGTGCGCTAGGCATATTTTAATATTGATGCATTGCGAGACGTGTAAGACAAGTTTTGGGACAAAAATTTTATAAATTTTGATAAGATGTTATTTTTAATAGTAAATCTACTAGCAAAACCAATTATATTTATTTTATTGATCATACTGTGGATTTACTATAATTAGATAATTGATGTAACAAAGAACTTTACATTAATTAATAATACTCGTACAATACCGAAATTTGATATACCTGCAAACTATTTATTCAAGTAAATTTTACTTTACATTCAATCGAACATAATCAGGCACACAAGTAATTCAATTAAATAATGCAACATTTTCATTTAATTCAATACATTTTAATCACAAACCACAAAGTCGTATATCTTATGCACTCTCGGCTTTCCCACTCTATTTCATTATGCTGCGCAGTCAATCACCTCAGTCGCCCTCCGTCTGATACTTTTAGGCGATGATAAATTGGGCGGCCTTTGGATTTCGTTCCAATTGCCGCCGGAAAAATTGTAATCGCTCGCGCGCGGGCAGATGTTGTTGGCTTTATTAAGCCGCGGGATCTGAGCTCCTTTTTTTTCTCTCCGATCACATGCGAGTGGGCAGTTATCTCGCGCGCGAGCGCGATTCCTTTTCGGGATTGATATGCCAATTAAGTCGTACCTCGGGGCGCGCGAGAGGCCACGCGTCCGCCGCTTCCAGAATGCCTGCTTCCTTTGTTTTTTTCGAGCTGCATTATGCGCCGCCGACGCCGCCAGTCGCTCTATAATTACCTTGTTTATTCGTTTTCTTATTCTAATGTATCATCGGCGCGCGCGCGCGCGCGAATTCTATAATTGACTTGCTCTCCGCGCGGCTATGTGTGTGCGTCGGATATCGCCTACTTTCAATTTAATTACTAGACAATAATTTAGTGGCGCGCTTATAACGAGGGCGTTATGAATAACAATATTGTAATTGATATTTTTGCGAGGGGGATATATATCGGCTGCGAGAGAAGTGGGTGGAAGGCACGAAGACAAGCTGCTCGTGCCGTTTATTGAGTATTGAAAATTTGTAAACATCTTCATTGTAGAAAAGGATTAAGTCCTGAAGCTAAAACGATTATGAATACCCTTTCTAAATTAATGTTTACCATTGAACAAAAGAAAAGAAAGTAAGTTAGGCATTAAAATAAAATATTACATTTCTTCCTTCGAGCCTTTAAAAATAGTCAGCCTCAAAAAGTCCTTCACTTACTCTTGTTATCTGAGACAAGATGTCACGAGGCGAAAGCCTCGCAAAAAGGTGGCCGCAGAAAAACAATAAAAGACTCTCGGGCCAAAGTAAGTCAGAGAAAGAGACAGGACAGGAGTTGCTCTCTCTCTCGTCCTTATATCGTATGTTTATCGACAAGAAACGCGTTATCGCAGCTCGGATCTACTCCGGCCGCAGCGCTGAGCCGTTCGGGTGGTACCAATTTGTTTGTCCCTTTATCGCGCGTCATCTGCGACCCGACACCAAGCGCGAGCCTCCCCTGAATGGGCCAGCGAGTCCGTGGAGTGCAGCGAGTGACACCGGAGCACAATGGGAACAAAAGCGCGTGGCGCTCGCCGCACGAGAGAAAGAGCGGCTTTTTGCCTTTTTTGCCCAACCGCGAGAGAGCCGCTATTTGTCATGCATTTTGAGCCTCGCCGATTTCATCTCGGCGATTTTTCTCTGCCCCAAGCGGGATCGGAGTGATAGCGCGCGGCCAGAGACCGGCGCAATTATTCGCCGAATGTTCGCGAGCGCGCGAGCACTCGGGATCTCTATGCGACCGACTGACAACTGAGAAAATGTTATTTCAGATGTCGAGCTGGGATTGTGCTTTTGTGGCCTTTTCCTTGAACGTCAGGGCGGATTTTTTTGAGACTTGTCTCCTTGGTGGAAAGGTGCGCTTGATGGATTGCCTTCTTTCGATAGTTCAAACCCTTTTTTTTATTTATTAATTTTAGGTTGGTGAAGCGATGTTTAAGTTTATTTTTGTCATATATATTTAACACAATCACAGGTTTTAATATATAATTTAAAACTAACAATTTTCAGGATTCTTACTGTGTATTTAAATCCGGAATTTATTCAAGGATCATAAAAAATAACTCTCATATTAAAACTTTCAAGTGTACTTAAAAAAAAGAAAAGATTTTAATTGTAATGCATAAATTACTGCTCAAGATATTAAAATTTATGGTTCAGCAGAATCCAAAAAGAACCGAAATTAGTAATCTCAGACTCCAAGCACAATGTTCATCGCCTCTTATTATCTTTAACACTCTCAGCCATATTCCCATGCATCCAGGCATTCACAAGCATTTTGAAGAAAAAAGAAAAGAAGAAAGCGTATCTTCACAACTCCGATCGCGCTCATTATCTCAGCCCTCTATCAAAGCAAGCGTCTCTTTGTCTCTCAGCGTACACACCTCTCCGACAACACATCTCGCACGACAAGCAAAGCAGCGCGACTCTCCGGACGATGTTGCTGGCTGGCTGTAGCATGCACAGGGCGGTGCCTCGCGACCGACTGCGAGATGACATTAACAGTTATTAAATCAAGATACAGCCCGGCCGGCGACGCACGCAGAGAGAGAGATGAAATAATAATGGCGCGCTCTGTACGAGTAAATACGCATCGTGACGAGCGGACTCGTTGTAATCACGAGGTACATGCGCGCGACGCCGATGACAAAGACAGTGGCGTTGCTACGAAATGACGAATAGCTTTTCGCTCGGCGGCCGGTGCAGTTTCTCTTGAATTCTATTATCTGCTCTTATTGCTCCTCGCTCTCTACCTGCGAGCCCGTCCTCGTTTTCTCTTTGCGCCGTACAAGCGATTCGATAATACAAGTCCGCGGGTACAATGTTTTCCTGATGGTTTTTTATTTAATCTGCAACGCTGCGATGAGATTAATTATTCATAGCTAGGTTTAAAGTAATTACGATTTTTTTATGTATAGAGCTTGAGCGATATGCCGCAAAGAGTTGCAATCTAGACTTTACAGTTACGAACCCACGCCCGCGAATCCGAAATTGCAGAAATCCGTAGCGCTAAGCCGTGTAAGGGATAAGCTAAGAAAGTGCGCAAAGTAGTATCCGGTGACCGTCCGCGAGATCGCGCGCTTTTCGTGTGTGCGCGCGCGCGCATGCGCCTCGAGCCGGCTTCGCCGCGAAATTACAATCATTAGGGGGCCACTTATTTTCGCACGCGCCGCCACGATCATCCGCGGCGGCGGTCTGTGTCCATCTCTTTGCAATTTTCGTTAAATTAAACGCGCCGAAATCAATTACCGCTCGCGCGCGGGCGACGTGCGCTGTATATGTGCAACTCTATATAACGCGCGAGCCGTAGTTTCGATATCGTAAACGTAAGTGTGCGTATCGGCTTTTACGCGCTGCGCGTGATCGTGTTCGGCGCTGTATGGCCGGCGAGAAAGAAAAAAAAGAAGAAAAAAAAAAAATTATACCGAGAGGTGCGGCTAACGCATATCGGGCTGGCTGTGTAAGGGAAAATGATTTTGAATGGCCCGCGTCGTATACAGCCGCGCGTATATCATTTTTGGTGGTCGGCCGGGAGATGAGGGCTTTAAGGCTAATGGGGAAGGGATTGCGCTGATTGATATTGTTGCAGCTACATGGCTGCACTTGGAGTTTTATAGATTGATTTGCGATGCGGAGCGGAAGATTATAGCTTTTACAAAAGTTATTTTGCTAAACAATATTATGAACGATAAAATTGATAAAATTGATAAAGCTTTAAAGTATAAATATGTTTTTACAATAGAGATACTATTATATTACTACATTGTCACACGCGTTCTCTTTAATCTACGTTGATAAGTTCTTATAAATAATGAAAAAGCAAAAAACTCGTTTATAATTCAAGTCGCGCGAGAAAATTTACTTACATTACTGAAGCGGTAATGTCCGCAATCTTTCTAAATTTTTGTCAACTCCGAGCGCACTAATCATTCATGAATAGTTCAGGATGTCAACGAATTTCCTCGAATCGCACCGCGCTCGTAAAAGCTTAAATAATTCGCGGCACGGCATTTTTCTACGTCGCGCGAGGCTAAGTGCGCCTCGACACGGAAACGAGTAGACGGATTTATCGTCGCGCAAGAGGGACACACGAGCTTATCCGACGAAGGCCGCGCGCGAGAAAGAGAGAGAGAGAGAGCGACGGTGATCAATGAGCGTCGAGACGGGTCAAGGAGCTGTGCTAGCGACTGACTCGCCGAGTTGTTAGCTTGAGGACTTTGCTTGGCTCTGATATCAATTTTTTGTAAACACGCTAGGCTCTTGCTGTGTTGGGGTGTTTGAGAGAGGAAAGAGTTTTTAGGTCATCAAGGAGATGTGTTTTTCTTATTTAAGTCTTATTTTGATTTTGTTAACAAAGCTTTTTATAAATATGATAATAAAAGGTTACAAGTATAATTAATAATACGTAAACATACTTTTTAAAATAGAAAATATTCATTACAATATTTTGTTCAAAACTTTGATTGTTACAGGAACAAGAAAAAATACAGACTAATTTGACAACAAATTATTTATAAGTTTTATAAATTATGTTTAATTTTAATCGAGGAAACATGCAATGAGTGTTTAAATTGAAATCAATTTTCAAATATGAATATATTATGTAATTTTTATAAAATCGTCGGCTAAAATTAAAAATAATGACTTTTATTTTCACAGTAAAAGACGAGCTGTCCGTGTAATCAGAAAAAAAGAAAGCAGCTCCTGGCCAAGATTCGCAGGATTGATTTTAATAAAATCTCGCGTCGAAAGGACAAAAGCGTAATGAGTTATTCGGTCCGAGTGAGCCTATGGCTATCGTTCCCAAGATGAAATTACAATCAATTCGGGCAGGTGCGCACGAGGCGGGCATCAGAGGCGGCTGCGACCGCAAGCGTTAAAACTTTCGCCGCTGACGTTACCTGATGCGATGCACAATAAGACGATGCAAAAATCCGCTCGCTCGCTCGCTCGCTGGCGCGCAAGCAAGCGAGCACTCAGATACATGACTCCGTTAATAGCCATGATACTTTTTTTTCTTTCTTCGTATTCAATTTATTAATTGAATTAAATCGTGACGGTTAGTTTCACGATTGAAAAATTATAGCCTATCGCGCTGCGTAACTTTAATTCATCTCGTAAATCCTGTTGTCCCCGCGAATAAGGTGTACTGGTTTGTTTGCGTCTCTACTCGCTATACCGTCGCCCTACATGTTATATAAAATTTATTGTCGTGTTTTCGTCGAAGCTTGTATTTTAAAAAAATTTATGACGAAAACAATTTTCCTGATGTTAAAAGAAAAAAAGACAATGAACATGTAGAATATTAAAAATAATAATACAAAGGTTATTATTTTTAATATTCTACATGTTCATTGTTCATTTTCGATAATGTTATCTAAATGAAAACTTAAATTAATTTACTATGAAACTGCTTCGGAAGTAGAGTGAATGGCAATTTTAATCCAGCCCTGAATTCATTTATGTACGCACAAAGCTACAAGCAGCCCAAAGATCAACATTTATTAATTGAACAAAGAGCTCAGCACTCTATTCTCATCTCAAACATCTAGGTCGCGAGCAGACGAGCCAAGCCCCCAAAGGAAGCGCGCTGGAATCCCCAGGAACAATATTGACCCATCGCGATCTCGAAAAGAGCCATCTCACCATGTTCCACGCGACAATCGCTTTCTCCATTTAATTCCGAGCCCTCCTACAAAAAAAAAAAAAAAAAACACAAACAGTTGAAACTTACGCAAACATATATACGCAACTCCTGGGCGCGTGTAACTCGAGCTTAGAGCGAGCGCGCAGCGAAGCGCGACGATCGGCGGTGCGCGCAGCACGCGCGTGACTGACGCCCGGCGCGCGCCCGCTAGGAAATCCTTTTGACCCGAGGCGGTCATTAGGGAAGCGATTTACTTCTCGAGGAAAGTAAGTAATGCCGCGGCTCGCGCGCAGCCGGGAGGTCACGGTAGTTTTGCACTCGATAATCGCCGTGCGCCGCAAAATAACCGAGCTCAGCCGCTTTTTTGTCCGCTCGCCCGGTGGTTTCTTTGTTTTTTGGCCCAAGTGCCGGACGAAAGGGGGGAAAGTGAAATTTTACTGTTTCGGGGAAAGCGGGCATTTTTGGATCGATGAAAAATCGCTCGTTGCGCTAAAGTGGGCATGCATGTTTTGAGATTGTTTAGAGGAGAGATTATCCGAGTCGTGCGCAGAAGCTGGTGAAAACGGACTTTTATAATTCGCACATTTGCTAATTGTGAGAATCTGAAATACACATAATTTTAAAAAGATTATGTCTATGTACTTTCGACTGGGAGGTTGCAAAGAAAGCTCGTTAGTGTAGGCAAAGAGGATAAAACGAATTTCAATAAATAGTAACTGTAAACGTGACGTAATATCACAGCGATGACTTTTATTCATGCGAAAAATCGCTTTGTGAAATCCTCCTTTGATCGAAAAATATATTTTCCCACAATTAGCGGCGGAGCGAGCCGTTTTGAAATAAAATAGTGTAAGTATTAAACGCAGAACAAAAATATGAATGCGCATCAATATGTGCAGTTTACAACCTCGCCCCGATTTCTCCGCTTATGTACACTCGCTCGCGCAGAGTACATCCATTGGGATCTTAGTTACGAGGCTCGAGAAAGTTTAAGATGCTATTTGTAACTCGCCTAGCTAGCTTGTACTTTTTTTTAATTGCGCGTACGAGATTTGTCAGCATAAATAAAAGCCAGCGTGTTCCTGCGCTCTCGAACTAGATTTAATTAAATTACCCGCTTCGTCCTATGAAGACGTCGAATGCAGCATCCACTTCTACACGTTAAGTGTTTCATGAATACTAAGTTGCAGCTACATCAGGTTTCGCCCGAGGAAATATCGAAAATGGAAAAATTAACAAAAATACGTCTTGCGCAACCGAGAGCAAATCTATATTTTAATGTAATCAGATTAAATTTTGTAAGATTAATAACAATAAATCAGGTGATTCATGCTAGTTGTGCTAAATATAAATGTCGTTACAAATGATAGGCTCGGAAAATCCAGTTAAACGAACGTTCTACAAATTTTTTAATTGCCCTCGAGTCGTAAATAAGGAAAAAGTTTCTAATGCACTGTATCAACGGGGGCATATCTCGTATCTCAAGCAGAAAACTTTGAAATGCTATAAGTACATTTAAACTGTATTTATATGTATAGATATTAGTAACCGAACTTTATCAAGAAGTAGCAACGAATAAAATTCTTGTCATTCACCTATTCCATTTATTAATCAGGCTCTTGCAGATTTATTATCATAAACTCAGATTGAAATAGTTATTCATATAATCTGTTTATGCATTTTTCCTATATTCTTGTAAATTTATCCGATTTTAATTCCCTTGGAATAAAATTGATATAATTCAAAGTGAGTTAGCAGAATGAATTAATTTTCAATCCAAAGTGAACTCATAAATAAAAAACCTATGAATTAACAAAAAAACCTAATCAAAGCACATATTTCATTTTTCGCTTTACCTTGAACCTTGCACTTCTGGCAAGTCGCAGCCGAGACTCTATCTTGAGCCTATCTCTTTCACTCTACGTCGGTATACGTATCAAATTGGTATTACAATTTAATCGAATGATTGATCCATATTTTTGATCATCGAATCCTCCTTTGCATATTCTCATTTCTCATTTCTCAGAAGTTGCTTTGACGAACAACGAGCTGTATATAATATATAGTTTAAATAAAATCTGAGTCTCCTCACTCGGCTTGGTCCCTGTCCCAACGAGGAATCGGCCTCACATCCAGCCTCGTGCGGTTACACACGTGCGCAAACGCTCTTCGCACCGCGCCTTCGCGAAAAGGCAAGATGCACGTTTCGGATTCCAGATCTGTTATCCCCCAGTGGCGTGGAAGCGTCATTAGCGGCCGCTCGCGCTATATCACAGCTCGCATATACTGGCTATTCCGTGAGCGGGTCGCCTTTTAACGGGAGCCGGAAGCCAGCTCGCGATGATTTATCGGCGCTCGCTCGTTATATCGCGAGAAAGAGACTCGCGGGGAGGATGAGCGAATTCCGCAGGCGCAGGCAGCCGCGAATTCGCGCGAGTGCTGAGCGTTTATAAGGAACGTCGGAGGCTCCGTTTGATCCGATGATGGCTTGTGTAAACTATTTAATGCGCTTGAGGTCTGGGTAAATATAGGAGGCTAGAGAGCGCGCCCGAGCTCGCATGTCGCTGATGAGTTAACCAGTTTTATTACTTGCTGAATCGAGGAGAGGTGAATGAATCCAAGAGAGAGAGAGGTGGAGAGGAATAATCGTAGAGATTAGCGGCCAGCTTGGCGCGGAGATTGGCGCTAAAATGGAGCGGAGATGCATCAGAGAGGGTTTGTTAGTCATTATGTTAAACGATAAACTGTGTGTACATTTTTGCGGTGCAGATGGCGCGCCTACTTATTTGTGGCTGTGGTATAGGAAATAAAAGAAATTTAGAGAGGCTGGATGGACTTTTATTTCTTTGCAGTGACTTACGATAACCTACAATACTAATTTATACTGTACATTCATATTAAATGAATATAAAAGAGAGTCTTAAAATTAATTTCGCTTGTTTACCAAAATTTTCAGAAGCACCATCAGCTTTTACCCTAGTCAATCGTAACACGCGAACAAAACAGTAAATTACAGTGTCCGTCACACAAATAACGCATCAGTCACTCATTCCATCCAAATTTTTCCGTAATCCAGATCTAAATCGGCCGTTTCACTTACAACCTTATCAACTCACCTCATCTAATAAACCATACACTCGCGCCTCACAGCACTCCTCTAGCTCTTTCGGACATCCAGAGCCGCGCGGTACGACAATGAGTATATGAACCCTCCCCTCACGCGAATCACGCCATTAAACGTCCATTAGTCGCTTGTACACGAAGCCCTGCGCTTTCTCATTCTCCGTCCCGCAGCCATTCAAATTATAGGTAGCCATAGTGCTAAGCAGTAGATACCCACCAAGGTAGTCCGGCTGCTCCGTTTTAAAAGAGCCAGTGGACTCTTAGCCTCTCGCGTCAGATTAGAACGTGACGCGACCCGCTGCAGGAGGGAGCCAGTGCTGTCGTCTTCGTGGGCAAAAAGCACGCGATTAGTTCTCCGGCTAAGCAGGCTGTCCTCGCTGCGGGATGCCCCGGTGCGCAGCTCTGTCGTGTTCTTTGCGAACTTGCTGCTGGGATCTGCGAGCGTTTGGTACCAGGGGTTGCTGTACAGTTGAAGTATATGCGCTGCTGTTTCTGAGAAGGGTCCAAGTGCAAAGAAGGATATGAGGAGGTGGTTACGTTGTGGAGGGACTTTAATAACATCGATATGTTTATGAGAGCTAATGAAATTGAGATGTTTTATGGTGATGTTATGGTTTGATGCTGATTTTATTCAGGTGTTTTTTGTTGAGTTAAATCTAAGGTTTTAATAGAATTAAAAATCTAATAACTATAAAGATAATCGAAATCAATTTATTGTTAAGTTTTCATTCATTGTTGTATCACGAGCATTGTCTTTATGCTCTAATATGCAATAAATCTCGATAGACTAATCGATCAAACTTTTCGAAATTATCAATACATCCAGCACATTCCAGCATTTCAGAATAAAAGGTTCGTGAAATAAGAAAAAACCCTCATAAAAAAAACCTCTGAAACACAGCGCTGTTATTGTGCAGCTAATACCCCACGAGAACGCTTAGCACCTTAGCGATTTTCCGCAAAGAGCTCAAAGGCAATATATCATTCGTCATTTTTCCCATCGTTTTCCAGCTAATTACGATTGTAATTAAACATTTCCCTCATTCATCAATCGGCGCGCATTTAAATTGCAAATTAGACGCGATCGGCCGTACACATGCATAAAGGCTCAAACGGCTCGCCGCTCGGCGCGTTATCAGTGCAGCTCGCGCGAACAACGCGCACTGTCAAGCCATAAAACGTATATATGCAAAGAAGGGACTCGATCTCGGGCCACATATGAGAGAGAGCGCTCCTCGATAAAATATAGCATAATGTAACAAGCTCGAGCCATTACCTGCCTCTGTGACTCACGGACATTACGTCACACACGCACACTCTCTCTTTCTCTCGCTTCAGACTTGTTAATCGCATTTATGACCTATCCCCAAAGCGCCTGAACTTTATTAGATTGATGTGTCTATTTATCGTATGATCGGCAGGTGTATTTATTAGCGACGACGAGAGGAAAGGTCCTCGAGCTGGCCTTTATTGTTTCGCGCTCTTCTCTGTGTAGCTTTATTTCTTTGATGCTGGCTGCGTGATTATTACTCTTGCGTCAATTCTGATATGCAAATTAGCCGGGACTTTTGTTCGGGGAGCGCGCAGCGTCGTCGTGTAAGACCAATAAATGCTACACGATTTATTACCCGTAACAATTAGATTGTAAAATTAATATGAATACGGCGTGTTTTTATATTGTTGTTGTTTAATCAAGAATGATTTATTGCATATATATAAAATTGATGTGTTCATTACGAAGCGGAGCTATTTATAATTCCATTTACACGGTGACACGTCTATAAAGCAAAGCTGATATAACAGAAAGTGTTTAGAAGTAAAATTACACGTCAATTAGCGAAAAAAATTAACATTTCCCCCAAACACTCCAAAGCCCACAATTCAACAAAATTTTCACGGAAACGCGCATAAATCCCGAGGCCAAGTAAGCTAGCGATTTGCCTTTTCTTGCTCGGGTAGAAGGCTTCGCGCAGAGCTCGGGTCGTTAGCCGCTCTCGGTCCGCTGCTGCAGCCTGAACGATCGGCGCTCGGTGTGCGCAGAGAGTCGCGCGCTCGTCGGAGTAATTTACTTGTCCGGCTGGGCGCATAGCGGCCTGGTGTCTCGTTAAGTCGCTATCGAGAATTAAGGAGAGCGCCGCGCATCTTTGCGGAAGAAGCTCGCGAGCTGCAGGGCCGCCGCTTTGCTCGCTCCTCGCTAGAGCGAATCTCTCGAGGATCTCGCGCGCTCGCGAGCAGCGATGTGCGCCTGCGTAAAATATGTCTTCTGCTCGTCTATTGGAATGATAAATGGGCGCGAGAGAGCGAGACGGGGCAAGAAATTCAAAATGACTGGGTAATTTTGCAAATTTACGAGCGATCTGCGGGACAAAAAATTTTACAGGATTGTTTGCGGCTTGAGGAAATATGACGAAGGACTTCATTATATCTGCGTACGGCTACGGGCACGGGGCTTGATCGCCGGTAATTATTCTTCCGTGGCTCTTCTTGTGTGCGTACAGTGTGTATAATGTGGATGGAGGCTTGCGAGGGGAGAAATATTAATTAGCTCGACTCGTGTCAATTTTTAATCAATCTTGCTTGTTTATATTGATATATCTTATAAGTGATTGTTTAAACATAGTTTTAATATTAGATAGCGTTGTACATTGTAAGATTGTATGTTTAGATATATTGAAATTCTTTTCGCTCAGTAAATAAAACAGTAGAGTTACATTCAAAGTCAATTATGATTTATGGTTACAAGAACAATTACAAAAATACTTAGAAGGATAGCCGGGGCGAGCGTAAAAGGAAATATTTGAGAAACATTTATCGACAGGCATTAAAAATAAGAGGCGCGCGTCGCTCTCATTCATCCTGGGCAGTAAATATCCCCGCTAATAAAGCAATAAAGCAAGCCCCTATAATATCGTTCACATCGACACTTCATAATTAATTATTAAACGCTCGGCCGAGAGAAAAAAAGCGTCGCTCGTATCAATAGCAATCATAAAGTTAAACGGTCCGTCGATTTTTCCCCGGCCGCATAAATATACATACGCGCGCGCAGGCTTACGCTTTAGCCCCGTCAAAAATCATTATTAAATGCCAACAAGTAATTTAAGAGTCCGAGGCGCGCGCGCACGGGAAGAGAACAAATAAACGATAAACGCGAGAATAAAATCGATTACACCGAGCGCGCCGTGGCCCTCGATTTATATACGCTCTCCTCGCGCGAGATGCATATATGCGTGCACGCACTCGCCGCGGAGCGAGTATGCAAATTTATCCCGCTCTGCACACGCGCTCTCGCACACAGCTGGCCGAGAGAGTGTCGACGCGATAAAAGCGTCTCCTCCTTTTTGGCCGTACCTGCGCTCCTTTATTTTCGAGCGAAAGCCAGGCCCGATATTACGCCAGGCTAATCTCGGCCGGCGCATCTTCAAGCCCTATTCCGCGCTTCTTCAGTGGCTTCGCGCTCTGATTTTACGAGTTTTTGTTCTCTTTCCGATTTTTATCTGGGACAGCGCTGCGCGCCCTCGATCGGGACTCCATAAGCGCAAGCTCCTAAGAAGTATGGCATTATTAATTGATGTCAAGCGCTCTGGATGGCCAAGTTCTGGAGACTGCGAGCTGAGGGAGAGATAAAGGCTTATCTTCGCTTACAAACTTCCCTCTTCTTTTTCTCCCTCCTTGGGGCGAGTTGCGTGCCGCTGAGGAAACACGATACGGCTGGGGTACCTCTCCTGGGATGAGTATGTTGCTCTACTGTCGCCTTCTAGGCTTTTTCTTGCTGGCTCTACTGTTTTGAACAAACTGAGCGAATTACGCTTGAAAAATCACAAAAAGAAGCTTGGGTTGAATTACAATAGAACTAATTGATTTCTTGAAATTCTATGATTTATAATTGCTAGATGGATTAACGATTTTAATGTCAATCGATTTACCTATAATTTTAGAATCAAGGCAACTTTGTTAGACGACACAGAAACGAGATTGTAATGGATCCCGTACAACCTACCATTACCAAGAAAAATCAAGGCAAAAGAGTGCGCGTAAGTTAGAACTTAGTTTGCGCTTTCTCTCTCCCTGTCTCCTTCCCGGAGAGCAGAAGCCGCGCGTACCTCGGAAGCGATAGTCTATGGAAATACGGCTAATTTTACAACATAAATACGCCTCGCGAGCGGCAGCCTTGCTATATTTTTTCCCCGGGTAATTGGCGGCGGCTCGCGATCGATCCGCTCGACTCCTTAAGTGCACGTCCAGCCGCGGCGAGCCCGTTAGCTTTGTCATCCTGTCCCTGGACTTCTACTCTCCTTCTCCCCCCCCCCCTTTCAGTGAAATGTCGCTGCGGCCCTTAATTGGACGCGATAAATTCGCCACGCCGAGATTTTCGGTGGAAAAACGGCGCTGCTTTATTGTAAGAGAGTAGAGTGATTCGATAAGGATGAGGAATCGCGCGCTCGAGGGACCGTCGGCTGTCGAATCAATCATATCTGCTGATTGATTGGCTCGATTACCGCTTAATTAATGAGGATACGTATAAATTGATTCCTGCTGATTCAATTTCCACGATGCATTGTTGAGAGTGCGGGCTGTGCTTTGCAAGCCGAGGAGTCTTTTTTGCCGCTTGTTTTTGCGTGGGGTTGAGCTTTTTTGCTCTAGGTATTAATCGTGGAAATTATTGTGCATAAATTGTATTAGGTTATATTAGAGTTTATATTTTTTATAAAGATTTGTGACAAGTTTGTTTTTCGAATTAAAGAACTAATAAATCGATTATGTACCATAAATCAAGTAGAAACAGTCGGATATAGTAAGGCTAGTTTCTAGTTCGCATTTTGACTGAACTGAATTACATTGTCCAGTCAAAAAGAAAAAAATGCACTTTGTTCTGAAGACAATACCTTATCATCCCTAAACTTAATATTCAAGAAAAACTAAGCAATAACGCTCGAATCCGCAGAGAATAGATCGAGCCAGCTCCGCACTCTAAATATTTTCCATCCCATCATCCAGCGGACAAGCCGAACAAAAGGGAATTTCGATTTTTGCCGGCTTCGCTCTCGGCAACATGCACCACGCCTCGCGCGCGCGCGCAACTCGCCGACTCTCGCGGCTCTTCCGCGTGTATACGCAGCTGTGGCGCGTGGCATTTAAACTCATTCGGCGCCGCGCGATATTGCATCTTGGCCTTCCGCTTCTCTCTCTCTCTCTCTCTGGCTGTCTGCCTAAGGCCTCGCGAGGGACTTTGCACTCAGCCGCCCTCGCGCGCAAAGTGCTCTGAACGGTCAGCGACATCACGCGCTGACTTCTCTCTCTCTCAACCTGCGCGATGAACGGGGCATTTCGCTGGGGCAGCGAGCGAGCGAGAGTAAAAGGAAGATTAATAAGAGAGAGAGAGAGAGAAAGAGCGTTTTCAGCTCGCGGCACGCGGATGTATATATATACGTATAGAGGCTTTTCAATTACGAGTCGTCTGCGCCCGCGTAATCGTTGCTGTACGGCAGGACTCGCGCTACGCCAGGCACAAAAGCACCCGCGAGTCGATAAATCTGTCAATATTAATCCACGCCTAATTGATTCCATTAACGGCTCGCGGCTGCCGGCCGTCATTCTCTCCATGTATCCTATGGGCAGCGTCGCTAATGCCCTGCCCATATACTAAACCTCACCTCTACAGCTCTCACGTTTATACATATACCTTATATATATATATATATACGCCAGACGCTGACCTTTTATTATATACAAACGCACGCGGCCACGATGACACGTCGCGCTCGCGCTTACAGGCACTTTAATGCCCGTGTATCGCTTATCGCCGCCGCTGGCTTTCTCTTGTCGATGGCCTGTCGAGGTAGCCACTCTCTCTCTCCCTTGACGGCTCGCTTATTCCTATGAGTGAGATACACGCGCCGATACGCGGCTTCGCGCTTTTGCGTAAAAAGAATTCGGATGGGCGGAGAGCTCGGCTTCGTTTCTATTGGAATTATATTGCGTCACTCGCGAGTTTTCGTGGGAACCGAAGAGCTTGCATCGCACCTATGCGGCTAATAGTTTTTACGAGTTACGGACTGGCTCGCGCTTGTATAATCTGGGTATAACGAATTTTATGCGTGCGCGATCTGTGTGTGTGCATTATTATGAGAGATTCGCGCGCGAGCGAGCTATTAGACAAATGACTCGGTGCCTTATGCCAGCGGAGAAACGCGAGCCCTAAGAACAATAGAATTGAAGGATTTTCGCGGCGGATGGAAAATTATGCAGGTTGAAGCTGGAGCGCGAAAAATTTATGATGCCGTCAGTGTGAAATTAATTTTCAGACTATTGCCAGCGATCGCGTTTACGCTCTATTCCGGATCCAACAAAAGCCGACTTTCGCGTTATAGTTGAGAGATGATGTTACGCAAGAGTTCAATTGATTCGAGCCAAAAGCCAGGCAAACGCATATTATTATTTCTGGGACATCTCATCCGCGCGCAAACAACACCGCCCACATTTATAACTCGGACTCGCGATCAGTCATAAACAACGCGGCCAACATTACATACTTCCTCAACTCTAGCACTATCAATAATAAATCTCAGCGGCGCTTTATCCTCGCTCCTCTGGCAACATACAGGCAATTACTACCGTTAAATAATCGCTCGGAAGAAGATGTTAATCATCGAAACGTCACTGCGACAATCGGCGCGGATCGAGCTCGCTCAAGACTAATGAGCCCTGCGCATTGATTATTGAAAAATGAGACAGTAATAGAATAAGCCCGCTCAACTCTGACCCCTCGAGAGGGTCGAGCACCTCTCGCTGACCCCTCTTTGATGGCTCGCTGCAACAGCTCATTCTCATACACGAGCGCTGAGATGATCGGCGGCCGCGCAGAGCGACGAGGCCGAGATCGATAGCTCTCGGGCTGCGAGGGCCGCTCGTTTACAGGCGCGGGCGCGAATCTTCGCAATCAATTTCGCCGCTTGATTAATACGAAGTAAATGAATAACCTGGGAATCGTTCCGACACTCCGGCCACATGCGCCGGGCATCTCTTTCTCTGCGCCGGGCTGAGAGCTGAGAGAGGGGACCTGAGAGGGGACCGTTTGAAGGAGATGAATCGATGCAGGCGCGCGTAAGGTAAAAGGAGAGATAAAAAGGTGTATCGACGCGCGCGCGTGTGAGAATGCACGGGACAAAGTGCATATTAGCGAAAAAAAAGGAGGAGAGACTCGATAAGGGGATGCACGTGACGGTTAAGTGAATGCGACGCGCTCGAGGAGGCTTTGATTGATCGATTGAATGAGATTTTTCTTTTGCGCCCAGTCCCCTGCCGCATTTTAATAGCTAGTATTTTAGCTGCTGAGAAATGTGGCCGAATCAATCTTCGACCGATGCATATAGCTAGATCGAAAAGCCGAACGACGCTGCGAATACACTTCCGAGCCGAGTGCAATAATTAAATATAACCAAGGCTCAAAATATTTATCCTGCGTTAACAGCGCGCTCGACCTCTCGGCTCCATAACTCAAAGGCATTTTTGCCCCAGTCAGTTTGAATTTTTAAAGCCAAGCCTCTCGGAAGCGCAGGTGACCCGTGCAGCATGGTTAATTGTAAGCCAGGAGCAAAACGAGCAGAGAGCAAGAAGTACGCGGCACGAGAGCAGCGGGGCAGGGATGATTTATCCGGTGCAGGTCGCGAGGTGCCTGCCACGCGTAATTATCATACGACAGCCGATTAAAATTGCGCCCCGACTAGCTTGCCCTGGCTCTATCACCCTCTCCTCTGCGCGCATCAATTTCAGCTAATTACATGCATTTTCACGTCCCTGGCCACGCGCCTAGTCCCGCCGGATATATCGCGCCGGCTGATCTATCCGCAAATGCGAAGCGTTCGAAAAATCGAAAGTGCACGTGATGCAGTCGGGCGGTTCTTCGGGACACGGGGAGCATATTACGGACGGGACTAGCGAGGGTAATCATTTTCTGATGCTCAGGTGCGCGCGATTTGCGGACTAATATGCGAGCCAAATCGCTCGTAACTTTGCCCGATTAGGGTGCCGGATATTCTTTTTTCTCTTTGATTTTTCGCCTCGATTGTTCGTACATGTATTTATAGTCTTTGTCTGCGTTATTATTTTCAGTTTATGTGCTCATTTTTTTATATTAATTATGTTTTTCAAATTATATTAGTTGAACGGCCAATTTCTTTACAGTAAAAATTAAAAAATTCCTTACATGAAAATACTCCTTTTAAGTAATAAAACTTTTTAGTTAAAATTCAAAATATAGTAAAAAGTAAAAAAAAAAATTTAAACGGAATCATTTTTAAAACTTATGATGATATAATGAATTCATAAAAAAATATAAAAACGACGAAATAGTACTCAGTTTAATTTTGCTGCTATTTAAATATTTATTACATAATGCCGAAAGCTTAAAAAAGCCGCACTCGTGATTTCCAAATTACTTATAGAGGTGTCCTTAATACCTAGCGATATAAATTACGAAAGCTAGGATGCTCGGCGTATTAGAGCAGCAAAAAAAGGCTAAGGGCGCGCAAGCACAAGATCGAGAGCAAGAGAAGGATAAGCCAGCGAGCGAAGAGAAGAAGACGAAGAACAAGTGGGTGGGGTAAGAGAGAGGTGCATATTTAATTCCAGCAATTAATGCCGTCTTGTAAAACATGCCTCTTGGGGTGGCTGCTGCTGCTGCTGCTGCTGCTTCTGCTACCGCCGACGCTCTCCACCCCCGCGGCAGTAATGAGCCCGATAAATCAACTGCCTCTACACTCGAAACTTCGAATAACTTGAAGGCCTCGGCTTTTCCCGCTTTCCACGCCGAAGAAAGAAAGAGAGAGCGAGTATATATATTTTCCGCCCTCAGGGACGAGGAATTTCTGGATTGCCGGCTATACACGCGATGCCTCGATGCATTTTCGCGTTGAAAGAGGAGAATTTAAGAAAAATAAACAACCCCAAACTCGAACGTCTTCCACCCCCTCTCTCTTTCTCTATTTTCGCCATTGCCAGTATACAAAAAGAGAAAACGAGTCCAAAGTTTGCCGACGGCATAATGCGAGCGTATATTTCCCACTAATGCCACGATTACGCGCCGGATTTATGCCAATTAATTTAGGCATAAAAGACCGCACGGCTGCTCGCTCCGAGCATAAAAAAAACGAGATGCCGCCGCATTTCTCCGCAACACCCCTGCGCGGATATAATCCCCGGACTAAGAGCAGCCAGCGATGACGAGGCGTGACGTCCCGTTAGGAGGCCCTGCTCGCATTTGTACGCGACATCTTTTATCTCCCCCTGCCTGCCTCTCTAGCAGAAGATTCTTTTCTAATTAAATATTATAACAAATGCGCAATTAGCGGGGACGCTACAAGTGGGGAGAGAGCAACGGCGTGCTACCGTTTCACGGGGATTAACGGAGACTAATGCAAAGCTAAATAGGTCGCTTGCTTTAATTATTAATCGATTCTTTACTTATGCGGTCGTCCTGCTTTTTTTATTTCCTTTTTTTTGGTTGGCGGAGTTGTGCCTTATTGAATTAGAATAGCAAAACTGCAGCTTTGAAATATGATCAAGCATTAATTTTTCTAATTATTAAAGAAATTTTTTTTAATGAAAAGTTTTTGAAGTATCAAGAAATTTAAATTTTCATTTTTTAAAAGAGTGTATTCAGAGTTTAAGAAATCGGATTAGTACATTTGGATTGAAAAAAAAGAACTTGAATGAATTATACATATTTGTGATTTATTGCACTTTATTTTAAAATTTTCATTGACTTTTTAAAAAAAAGCATGAAAAAATTAACATTTCCCTTTGTGCATCCATACAGCTCATCCACATACATTGATAAAACAAGCCTTTCCCGTCCGAGCGGCACATGCCGGTAATACGGCTTATTAAAATTACAAGCGTACGCGCACCTCGAAGGGTCGCATTCCCTTAACCGCAGCCCCGCGCTTGCTAGCGTATATACCGCTGAGACTCCCCTGGCCCCGTCTAGACCGAGACGGAGATAAAGAGACAAAGTCCGAGAAGAGCCGCTGGACACGGCAGCTTGACCGCCGGGGAATTACCCTGCGAGACCGCGAATGTGCTGCGCTGCAGCGGCGCCTTGACGCAACGGCGATGTTGTCCTGGATTAATGTTATTGCTTCAGCGATTCTCGCTGCTCGCGCCCCAGCTACCCTCGGAAACAAGGCCGGATTAACGGGAAACCAATTTGTAAGGGCGGTTTTGAGGGCCGCGATGACATTTAAATTAGACTGTGCCTTGAAATTTTGTTATTTATGGGTTTGGAAGTTTATGTTAAGAAGAGCGTAAAAATGTTGTCAGATTTGCATGAAACAAATCTAAATGTAGAAGAAATAGAACTTGGTCAATGTTACAAAAGATTTTGATCATTTTATTTAATCGATGTACGACTTTCTTGTAGACTCTCTTTCAATTGTCTCATTGTAATTACAGGTCGGCTAATGAAGCCAGCGCAAAAGTTATAATCTTCGTCATCTAAAGTGTCTTTGGCTGCAGTCTGTAGCAACATATAAAACTGAGTACGATGGGCAATGCCGTCGATTGTACATGAATCCTTTCTGCTGCTCGTATATACATACTGCGCGTATATGTATATACGCTCTTCGATTATGAACGAGGAACCGTTACTCGCTGGTCAATGAGAGCAACGCAGCTTATCAGATTCCCTATGTGTAATTTTTAGATTGGAAGCCGATAAGATTGACAGTTAATAGAATTGTCGTCCGGGTGTGTTTCATATGGAGCGCGATTCCTTTTTTAATAATGGACTTAATAGGACTTTGTTCTTGGCCAGGTTAAATGACTGTGGAAAAGATTAGATTCTGTTCACCGTTATAATTAAGTTTATGTGGGTCTATTAATACAGTTCAGAGTTATAAATAGAATATTAACGTGTATAACTTTTCTTTTTATAAATACGAATATCCGTAAAATAGATGCTAAATAATTACTTGCTTAAAAAGAAAAATGATAGTTTCAATAATTTGAATGATGAATTAAGAAGTTTCTCTTTTTTTCTATCAAAAATTCTTTCCTATAATAAAATCTAAGTGTAACATCTCATCTCAGCAGTCTAACAAAAGGCTACTGAAAAATCATCGAGGATTAAGAGCCGTGTCTTGATTTATCTGAAAAAGGTTTTAGAAGTTAGTAAGAGACATAATTGTATAGAACTAAACTTAAATACTACAATACAGTTTTTTTATCATAGTGCAGTGACCAAGCCATATAATAAATGAAAATAAAAACTTAACTTTTTCTGCTTTTCATTCAGTTAGGAAAATAAGTCTCTATTAAAACAGAAGACATAAAATATTTTAATATAATTAAGAATAAATAATTTATTTAAAAAAAATACATTTTTTTTAATTTTTTTGAAAAAGTAAACATAATCACGTTAAAACATCAAACAGTAGAGCTTTTAAAAAATCCAATAAGCACTCATAATAAGGTACCTTTCAAAGTCACTTACTCTAACTTCAAAGAACAATAAAAGATCAAAATATCTTTTCAAATCGGTTAATAGCATTTTAGGCAACGTTCGAATTTTGAAAAAAAAAAGAATCATTCGATCTCGATACGGTTCACAATGACTAGCAAAAACATTTGGCTGTTGCGAGTGATGGAACATTTAAAGAAAACGTCCCGCAGTGACCGCAAAAGAGGGCGACAAACGTGTACACTAAAGGACTACAAGCATTGAAGATGCAAGTCACGTTACGGGGGCAGTTTAAAGCTTCTGAGACAAGCTGTACGATTTCTTTTTAAGGTAACGTTAAGTGAAGGTATAGCTGCATTGTTATAATTAAAAAAAATATATCAAAATAATTAGTAATATAAAATACCAAACTGACTTTCGATAAACATGTTGTAATTTTGAAAAGAAAATAAACTTTCGTCAAATACCCTAGCGACTTTGTATAATAATTTTAAAGAAGAAATCATTTTAGAAATATCTCGTTTTTTCCTTATGTCGCAAAATGTACAATTTTTAATGCTAATTTAGTAATACTTTATTCGAAAATTATTATGAAAATAGTACGATTTTTAAATCGCAAGTAGTCTTACAAAATAAACGAAATTCTAATTCTGACAAATTATTGAAATCATAAAATTTTTAATAAACCAATATAATTTGCAGTCATTTTCCCATCTTTCAGAGTGAACAGTCCCTTGTACCGTACGCGCCGTTACCGTAAGAATCTTTCGGCTCGATAAGGCGGCACACCTCTTTTCTCTAAAGAGGCCTTTACTTTTCACCGCGGCGAAGAACACCTCTGGAATCCTCGGCGCTTATTGACAGGCTCATGGCTTCTGAAGATCCTAGCGGGCGGCGGCAAAATCTTCTGTAAGCATAAACTCGCGCTCAGCACTCAGCGGTCCTGTATAACACCTAACGATCGTTACTTCTGTGCTAGAGATGCGCGGCTGTCGTTCTGTCGACGTTACTTACTTACGCAGATGGAAATCGTTTTGAGACTGCCCTCTTGAAAGAGCGAGCCTAGAGAGGCCCAATAGCTTTTAATTATAGACGACTCGAGACTGACGATTATTCTTGAGTTATCGGACTCAAGCGGAGCTGGAGCTGTGAGCTGCGGAGGCTGCGAGCATTAGATGATTATCTGGATTTGTTGCAACGGGTATTCACAAAGTGTAATGTCACGCCGAACGTAATAAATTATTATGGCTAATAGTTTATTTATGCCGTTTGTTATTTTTACAGATATATGCAGAGAGGCAAATTTATAATGCGCCGAGCGAAAGAATGTTGCTTTGATAATTTTATCGGACTGAGATTTATAATGTATGGATGAGAATAACAAAGTTTAGGAAAAATCAGTGTGGTTGTGAATTATAGATTGTAATACTTTTAAATATAAACTATCATATATTATCACTTTTACAGAACATGTCTTGGATGTTAACTATTTTTTTCACAATAATATTTATAAAATAACAAACGTATTTTGTCATGAACAAATAAACTGAATTACTGAAACAAAACGTGATAAATAATGTCTAAATAAACAAATTTTCGATTTATCTTCAGAAAATTTTTAATCAAAATCTCGCGGGGGCAAAACAAAAGTAGTAGAAACTTTATCTCAGAAATAGAGTAGTAAAGACGCGAATTAATTTAACGACGAAATACTCGGAGGATGATTCGCCGGCGGTGAAAATTCGTCTTATCCTCAGACGACTCGTCCGAAGAGTTTCGTTCATTCCGGCCGAGCGATAAGGAGAAAATGACCTCTGAGAGCAAGACAGTCTCCGAGCTCTTGATTTTATTTTTCGCGTCGGCCCTTCCTTTCCACCTCGAAACTTCTCTTCTAGCAAGAACGAAGCATAGGTAGGTGCGCAGTAAAAACGAGACATGCCGAGAAAGAAGAAGAAGGAGAAGAAGGAGAGCAGCTTGACCGAACCATTAACACCTCCCGGACAAATCACTCGATTTTCTCGGACGATTTTCCCGCACGTCCGCGCGCAAATAAGGAAACGATGTATCACCCGGGGGAGACGACAGCCAGGAGACGAGAAAAAGAAAAGGAGAGAGAGAGAGAGAGAGAGAGAGAGTAGGCGCGGGGGCGGGTAGGGCAAGAGGTGCTTTACTGCCCGGCGGTAATGACGAAACAGATGGCCTCCTGCGGGATGGAGCACGAGTCTCCCACAGGAAGGAGCTCGGCGAGTCCGTCTCTCTTTCTCTCTTCTCCTCTGTCTGATGAAGTGCGGCCATTATCGGTGTACACACGCGCTCGGGCAGGACACAAAACCTACGGGCGAGCGACTTTATTACCGGCGAGCCGGCGGGCTCTCCTGTCCTTAAATCCTCCTGCGGGATGTGTCGTTATACCGAGCTCGTGTAATTGTGCTTTAATAACGAGAACAATAGGGCATACTCGCTCTTCGAGTTTTTAGGGAGAGCTTTGCGGTAGGAAGTTTGCTGCTGAGGCTGCTGCAGCTGCTGGAGGTTCTATGCGATATGACATTCGTTATCGCGCCCGTGTATTGTCTACGAGCTTGTTAGCATTTTTAAGCCACTTATAACCTGGTACTGTTATGTCTTGCGGGAAACTCCAGAGTAACGCATTAATTTTCGACTTTTCTTCAAGCTCTTAAATATTGATTCGAGTCGCGCTGAACACAATTAAGTTACATATCCGGTAACCTAAGATTTATACTTTTTATATTAATTATTTCTTTATCGAAGCAAGTAAATTATCATGTCATTAATTTAAATGTAAGGATTATATTTCATTTTATTGATACAAATAAGCGTTAAAATATTGCATTAAAAATAAACTAATAAATTTATTAAAAAAAAGGTACAGTATATTGTTTGCTTTCAAGCTGATTTACGTCACATTAAATCTGCGAATAATTTATTGCTAAACACATAATTACACACTTTCATGAAAACCTTTTTGCATTCCACTCTCATAAGAAAGAGTCGCGTGCGCCCTCATAAACTATTCACTCATTTTTACACCGCTAATTTACAAGCGCACACTTTCATAAAAAAAAGTGCGCCAAGCTCGCGCAACACGAGTGGTGAACTCATTACTCGCTATCAAAACGAAGAGTCGACCTCGGCTCGACCTGCCTAGAGACGTCAATAGCTCTCTCTCTCTCGGCATAAACATTATAATATTCCGAACGCAAGCTAGCCTCATATTCATCGGCTCCCAAGCAACGATGTTCACACGTTGATAACCCCGCAGCGGCTTTTAAGAAACTCCGTCGCTCGACAAAAAAGCCTTTGCAAGTGAACAGAGAGCCAAAGGCAGAGATTAAGAAATAGAAAATGACCCCGAGCGCGAATCGCTCGCTCGCGCGCGCGTTACGGCAATTAATAAATCGCGCGCTCGCCTGCCTCGCCCAGCCCTCATGGGAATGTCTGTCGGCTCCAAGCATAAACCAGACGCGATGCTGCGCTGCATC
The DNA here is from genome assembly GCA_900480035.1 of Eupelmus urozonus. NCBI lineage: Eukaryota > Metazoa > Arthropoda > Insecta > Hymenoptera > Eupelmidae > Eupelmus > Eupelmus urozonus. Next base: position 60,072 of record UELX01000258.1, on the reverse strand, counting down.
CGTGCGCTCTGCTATATCGAAACCAATATCGAGCCAGCGCGATAAAGCTTTCTAGCAGTTTTACCCTCGCGTTATGGATCCGCAATTCTGTCTCCGTTCTTTTCGATCCTCGCGGAAGCTATTTGTCCGGGCCGCGAAGATACGAGATCAGGCGTGCAGAAAAGGACGAGTTTTGCAGAGAGAGGGTATATGAAAGGTAAGCTTCGACGGCAGCGAACGTTAAGCGTTTACCGTAACGAGAGATCGATCGCGATCGAGTTATATTGGTAAATAGTCGTTACAGTATCATTGGCTCGGAGATGGCGGAGGGCAAAGCGAGAGGAGCTTCCGTGACCGTGGCTCCATCAGACTTATGATAGATGGTTGTTCTGTAGGAGCGGGAGATTAGAGTTTATCTGTAGGACGGAATTGTTCGAGGACAGTTTGCGGTACTTTTGGATTTTTTTGGACGATTGGTTATAGTGAATTGTGTGGAAAATAATATGTTGTGACTAATGCTTTTGTTTTGTCAGCCTAATTTTTATGGATGTTTGAATTTAACTAAAAAAATATTTCTTATGGAGCTTTTTACTTGTTATATATAGTATTAATTTATTTGACTTAAAAAATAAATTGCAAATTTTCAACTACAGCTCTAAATCGCGTTGCGGTCACCGAGAGCTCTTATGTAAGCATCGCGCTATATACATATCCTTGCTAATAATCCAGCTCACGATTGTTAGCGACTGTAGGCCGAGGAGATAAGGGGACGGACCGGCGCGAAGATTAATGCTTCCTACTTTTCACGACTAATAGGAAGCACTTTTCAGTCACGAAGCTCGGTCGCCCCGCACGATGATAGCCACTCGATAACACCGTGAGTGCAGCACCTAGACGCGGAACCACAGTCGTCGCGAATTTATATATGCACCGAGAGATCCATTTGGCGTAAGCGTGAATAGGTAAGATTTTAACGAAGCATAAGAGAGGATGTAAAGGACCCGTAGCTACGTGTAACATTTATCAAGAAAATTACCGATTCGCGACGGCAATCAGAGCTATAAGTAGGCACTCTCAATCTTTTTATTATCCCAAGCAAATACAAGAAGCTATATAATTTCCCGACCAGAGCATTCAATATCCGCTGACCTGCATGCGGCCGCATCGCAATTTTCGCGGATATACTAAGTTTCTCGAACGACGCAGACTCGCGAGCTGCTTTAACGCGAGGACATAACGGTGCGGTCCGCGGCCGACAGGAAATATTATCCGACATTCGACAAGGTGTGCCGCGATGCGGATGCGCGACGCGCTCGCTCGTGATTACAGTAATCAGCCTGGCAAGTGTGAACCGCGCCGAGAGAAATGACAAAATGTCGTTGGGAAAAAAAGGAGCTCTCGCATATTGCGAGCCACACGTGCGCTCGACTGCTCGCTGGGACATTACGGTACAGCTCGCCTGATTGACAAGCTTCTAATTCGAAGCTAAGCGTGATGGCGATTTTTCTTTTGTCACGCGGAAAGAATGTCGAGTCGTTAGGCTGGAGTGCGTGTATCGAGAGGAATGGGGAAGGGGAGACTGTTATTAAGGTAATTTAATGAGTGATTGGGAATTAAGAGTGGCTAGTACAGATTAAGTCAATTGCTTGAGATTGCTTATTCGTTACTTGGCGTTTTCAATTTGTATAGCATCGGGGAAAGATACGTAATTATTAGCTTATTATACTAAATATCTGTTATTGGGCGCTTAAATGTAACATGACTCTGATCGTAAATGTGTACAATTTGTACATTTTAGTATTATAAAAGAGAATTGGGAACTACCTGTATTGTTAAAGAAATATCTTCTTACGAGATGCTCCAAACTATTCTAAATTGTGGAGCATTAAGATATTAAAATTAAAAACTCACTCTCATACGATTGACTCATCCAAAAAACTTCCCAGCCTCTAACAGCGACAGATCGATGCTTTACGCAATCATTTTTCAAAAATCAGTTCCGTTTAAGCCGCACCTTACGTTTCATTATACGTTTTTTCGTCCGGCTCGTTTGCTGTCGATTTGACAACATATGTTTGTGAGGGCTTTTAAAAGAAATTCCTTCGATCCGTCTCTGCAATAAGCGCATATAAAAGTTGTGGAGGACCCTCCAGTATCATTGAACCGCACTCGAGGACAATGTAAAAGCAATTTATCGCGAGAGAGCCGTGTATATGTGCCCGTCATGGTATCAATTGCGTCTAGGGAAAAGAAAAGTCTGCTACTATCGCGAGCGTGAAACGGCAGAATCATCATTCCCGAGAAAAAGCGCCCGATTTCCGAGGATGTTTTTATGTGTCGCCTCTTTTTTCTAAATCGATTTTCAACACCGTAACACGCGGCCTCTCGATGTAATCAGAAATGCGACGGGCTGCTGAAAAAGTGTGAAAAGGAATGGAGAAAACAGTCATCAAAATATCATTACGATACATAACAAAATGACTATTAGAAATGTAATATTTACTTATACTGTTACTAAAGAATTCGAATAAAAATAATTAGTAGTAACAAAAAACTGTGTTTTAAAATATTGAAAATGTTTATTAAATTTTAACAATTTATTGTATAAATTAAAAAAATTTTGAACTATAATTTATTTATTTTATTGAGAAAAAGATTTGAAAAGGAATCTACTATTTGAAAGATTTACGTGTTAACAACGCACAAAGGCTCTAATTTGCTTACTGGTAATACAATTCAGAGCGAACTAATTATAGAACAAAGTCGCATTGGACAAGACGCGTTCGACATCGGCGCGTGGTCGCGCGTAAAAGTCGAGCGGTGTCGGCGTGGGTGGCTTTCCTATTTTCGACCTTTTTTCTTTTCTCTCTCTCTTTCTCTCTTTCCACTCTATACTCTTTATCTCGTTCGACTTTGTATACACGCCACTTTGATCCTGTACGGTCGTAGGCGCAACAACGACTGCGAGACGCTAATGCATCTTTGTTATTTCAGTCCTTTTCGAGACTGGCAGAAACTGGAAAGGCACAGAGAGTTTACAAATTTCGGTAAAATGATCTGACTTGGGGAAACTTGGCCGCCCGCTTTCACACGTTTATCCTACAAATCATGTAACATTGTTTCGGACGTATACATGTCAATGTTGTGTTCTACTTTTAGAACCACGTCTAATGCACGCCGAAACTTACTAACAGTAAAATATAACTTATGCATCATACAACAGTAATTTCTTTTTACTTTTACATATATCTATTATTATATTTATTAATATATAGGTTAAAGTTAAATTTATATAAAAATACAAAAACTTGTAATATTTATTCCAGTTTAAATTTGACAAAAATTTTATTTTATAGTTAACAGTTTGTTTGGTTTGACATTACTTATTTCTCCAATAATTTTCAAACGTAACGCAAATCAAACATTCTTAATAGAACAGCGCATCAAAGTAAATCGATAACGCTCTTAATTTCCGTCTCTATTTCGCGACGTCGCGACTTTTTCCCTCCTACTTGATCCAACAAAAAGAAGAAATTGATTCGCGTTGAAGTTCACCGTTTCCCGTGCCGACGTAGCCTCGTGCGCGCACAAAAAGCGCAGCCGCCCTCTTGTCGTGGGTGACGGGGCGATTTCGACGACCCTCGTTTTGTAAACTAGGCGCGAGGGAATTCCGAGCTAAAAAGCAAGTGATTAATGATTACATACCTTCCTCCCTCTCTCTCTCTCTCGTTCACGTTTGGGAAAGGTCGTCTTTTCTCTTTTTCTACATCCTCACTCCCTCTTTGCAGTCATCGTGCAAGCTCCAGAAGGAGTTCCGTAATTCCAGCTCCGGTAATTGATTTCAGATTATTTGTCGCCGTCTGAAAAAAAGCTTAGCACGCCTCCCTGCCCCTTGACTTTCTCCCGTATTTTATCGAAAGAATGGGAGATTCTTGCGGTTAGACAAGCTGGCTAAACAAGGGGAACGAGATGATACTCTCTCTCTCTCTCTGAGAGGAGAAGCGGCTTAAGTGGCGATTTTCGTGTGATAATCAAAGAATTTTTTTTAAGAAGATTAGTGCTGATTTATGGTTACCGAAAGATAATAACTGTTGTAATATTTAATTATCTACTGCAATCGTTTTTTCCTGATCTCTAGCTTTATTTTATTTTATTTGATATTTTACAGTGAACTACTTTGCTGGTCGAATTAATTGTTACTTATCATTATTATATATAAACGATAATTATATTGACATTTTTCTTATTTATTTGCATAATTCTTCTTCAAAAACAATATTGATATATCATAAAATAAGTCTATATTGAATAGCAGACACATAAGTATTTCGCCAACTTACAACTTCTTTTGCTAAACGTAGACGATTTACATAACACAATCATAAACAAAAGGGTTCCTCATAGACTCGTCCAAGACATACATAAAAAATATCAAACAGCTACACTGAAACGACAACTTAATTTTCATAAAATCGTCAGTCTCGCGGAAAATGAGACAGGTGTATTTTCAGCGAAACAGTTACATAATGAGAGCCGGAGCTCGCGCTTGCCAATACGCACTAATACCCAGCGACTTTCATTGCGTGACTCGTGTCGTTGAAAGAAAACGGTTTAAAAGCGGCAGCAGCCGCCAAGTAGGAGTAATATTTCAAAGCGACGAGAGGGCGAGAAAGAGAGAGTGCGAGCAATGTTAGGAGTAATTTGAACAAACGCACGACAACGTCTCATTTGTCAGCGCGACTCGCGCAACGAGTGACATACGCGCACGCTGACTTACGCCAAGTCGAATATGCCAAGCGAAGACGACGTTTTTTTTTTCCCGCTATATAGTACACGACGTGTAAGAGCGAGAAGATGAAAACAAATAAGTTGACCGGCTTACAGCTTTCGTTTTTAATCGGATATGTGCATTAATGTTTTTTACTCGGAGTAACGCGCTCGTGTTTAATTGAACTAAGCCGACAGTTGCTTAATCAGCGGCGACAAGTTTATTGCTGGAGCCGATTGCTGAGCTATGTCGAATGCATTTTTCAGTGTGTCAAGTGAGAAATCTCGGCTGGCGTTGCGCTGAAAATCTGGGATTTATACTGTTGGTTTTACACGATCGTTACTGACTCGCTTTCGTAGTAATTAAGTTAGACTTGAACTGTCACAATAATATGTTTGTATGTAAGAATATAGGTAAAGTCAAGAATTAAATTGGAAAATTTTTCTAGCTTATTCTTTGTAATATTGCAAAGTATTAGTAGGTATTTTATCATGTAATACATTTATTATTTATTGTTTACAATGAAATAGTAGATTTACTTTTACTTTAACAGCAGATTAAATAAGTTTGGAGTTTATATATGATAACATTTTTCAAATAAATGGTAAGATTCCATAACTAGCTTTGTGAAATCTTAGTAAAATCAAAACATATTTCGTACCTATCATTTAAAGTAGAGAAATATGATAAAATTAAATTTATTACCTTTACTTATATAATTCTAACGATTAGTAATTTTTTACATTTTTTACTCCAAATTGAAATAATTTATTATAATTTTATAAAATTTTAAGAATAATAATAAAATAATTTTAGAACTTTAAAATTACTTCATATAAAATAGTATGTGTCCCGCATGAATTACGTAAGTGATAGTAAGTTGAATAATTTATAGTCCTGTCGATCCTTTTATAAATAATTTTATTGTTAATTGTGAAATGCGCTTCGAAACACATCGCAGGTTTATGGGAAAGAGCGCAAGGATTTGGTGTTTTTTCGATTGTAGACTATTAATTTTAAACATTTTAAAAATAATTTTTCACATACTTACAATACATTTTTGTAATCGGTCCACAAATTTACAGAGTGACTTTATAAGATAGTTGTCTGCTATATATATCTTGCACAAGTCGTGAGTAAAGGTTTTATTTAATAATTTCACACGCTTTGTATTGATTTGCAAATATTACTCATCAATTTTTATGTTTCGATATATTCAAGATCTAGAAATATCTATTCACTAAAAAAACATTTTAAAAGTAACGCAAATATACAACTTCACAAATTCTTTTTATTTATATACATAGTTTAATAAGATTTATATAACATTTTCGAATTAAGTTTATTAAACACAAGATTCAACGAAAATCCCTTTATTTCATAGAACAGAGCTCTCCATTTAAAATAATCTATGACGAGCCCCCAGTTACAATTACAATTCAGCTACCATGAAAAATTTTTTAAAAAAAATCACCTGACGAAGAAAAAAAGCGAATCCACCGAATGGCACGCAAAGCGGCCTTATGGGCATTAGTAAAAAAACGTACATATACCCTCGAATTCCGCGGACTCGTGCTCATCGAATTGAAGTATATTACTCTTGCTTGGCGCGGCGCACACATGCATACAAGCTCTGCGCGCGCGCGCGGGCACGTTCGCTCAAATCCGCTCGCAGGGTATATACACCGCGTAGCCCATAGAGATTGCGCGCTGCCACGGATCGGTGTGTTTGCGAAGAGTAAACCTTGCTAATTAAAATCCCGTGGCCCTTCCTCGACCGGTAATCAACGGATGCCTTTAGGCGCCGAGGATGGCCAGCGGACGCGCTTGCGTTACTACTTTGCCCAGCGGTGAGGGGGGAGGGGGGAGAAAGAGAACGCGAGAGCAAAACCCCTTTTCGTCGTATCGCTCGCGCGCGCGCGCGAGTTCAAACGCTCGCCGCAATCAGTATTTCAGCGTTTACACAGCGACTACGAATCAAACTTTATTTTTATCCCTCACCTCTTTGCCTCTCTTTCTCTCTCCCTTTTGCCCTCGCTCTGTCGCTTGATTTTCTCTCTTCGCCATATCTCTGCTACCTTTCGATCCTCGCTTGCGATGCTTATCGCTCGCTGCTGCGCTTTAGCTCCGGCTCTTGCTCGTATAAGCGCGTTTATTTCTTGCGCTATTAGATAGGATTGAAATATTCATTGAGATCGAAATCGTTCGAATTTTTCGATTTTTACATACGTGAAATTTTATTTTAATTAACTGAAATTTGCCGCTTCTTTTTATTAAACCTGGTTGTGTTATTAATTGAAAAAAAGATTACAACGTTCAAAAGGAAAATTTTTTTTCATGATCATTGCAATATTATTTCGTCATTTTAAATCTCTACAATAAATCAACAAGATAAAGTACAGTTTCGATGCTACATTTTTAAATAAAAATTAAGATAATCCCACATAATATTGATCCATAGAACTTTTTTTCTAACTTCATTTCTAAATTAGAATCAACATATTATACTTATAATAATTATAGTTAAAAAGCTGACACTATGTTTACCCAAAAATTTATGTGTAGAGCTGTAGAAAAAAGTAAGTAGGCGAACTTGTAAAAAGCATGTCTCCGCTTTTAACAACTGCACTAAATTTTCAGAAAGCCAGAAGACACAAGGATTTTTCCCCACAAACAGCCAGTGACAGTAACGCGACGTTTGTTTTTTCAAAACTCCGCGTTTCCCGAGAACATCTCGCTCTCTCTCTCGAGCCTGGCCAGAAATAGCCGCACCTTTCCGGGCATAAAAAATGTCAAGCGACAGTCGGCTTTCTCGCGAGCGCGCATAAGTACGACACTTTTTCGACGTCAACGTTAAATGTCGTCGCGTGCCGCGCGTAATGTTCAAAGAGCGAGAGACGCGTATGCATTATTGCACGGCTCGAGCGAACATGTGGACGCACTTAAGAAGCTGAGCGATGCGCGAGTTTCTCGCTCGCGGCCTAAGCGCGGAAAAAGAATTCGTCTCCGCGCTATAAATAATCGTTTCTCCGGACGAGACGCTCGGCGTCGTCGTGATCTACATTGCCGTGGATCCGGTCTAGGTTGAACGATTGGTGGGATTAGTTTGTGGAATGAGGGGGGAAAGTGTTTTCGAGATTTGGTTTTTGGTCGATTTGTGAACGCAGAACTTGTTTCTTGAGGAAAATCAGATATGTTATTATGATTATATTTATGGAAATCGTTAAAATTAGTTAACTATATACAGATATATGAAATAATTATTTTATATCATTTTATTTTTGTACAAGTCAACAGTGCACATTTATTAATTATCTACGAAATTTTTAATAATAATAATACTTGCAAACTTATGTAACTTAAAATTGAATAATTCACAAAAGAAAATGAGCAAGTCAAACAAAGAAGAAGATAAAAATAAGTATTCCGGAAATATGTAAGAAAGATAAAAAAGAGTGCTTCCATAAAATGCAAACTCTAGGAGCCAAAAAGATGTACGCTGACGCGAACGATCATGTTTGTTTGGCCTTACGACCGCCGGTTGACAAACACGAGAGCATCCATCGAGTATACTGTCGCGATGATCCCCAACGATGTTTTGACAAGCCGGCAGAGCGGCGCTGCAGCATCTTTGGGGCGGCCGCCGAAATAGCCTCGTCGGGTTTGTGTATATCTCTTATATACACGAGCTCGGGGCCGGGCCCGTCAGATTTATCAGCTCTTAAAACGGTTTCGAAATCGTAAAAAGTGCGCGGCTCGTGCGCCGGGCGCGAACTGCTAGGCGCGACTTTGTCAACGTCCCTGTCAAACACGCATCAACACGGGGAGGCCGTTTGCCAACGAGCTTGCGCAGCTGCGTGCCCGGTTATTTTGAATTTTAACGACGTCTTGTTTGTAGGAGGGATATTCGAACGATGTTAACGACTCGACGGCTTTCGGGGAACGGCCGCCCCGCGCGTGTCGTGCGCGCCAGAGAGCACACGCATATACACTAACGCGGACGGGGCGACGTATTTGATATTAAAAGACGCCGGCGCGACGATCTATCATTCGTATTTTTGCCTGCCAAGATGCGCGTTGAGCTTTACAAGCTCCACGATGTGGCGCCCATCCATTTTATGAAGCCGTTGCCAGATTTAATTGAAGGAGCTGCGTGATTTGCTGCGCGACCTGCGAGTGATTGCTGTTTTATGGGAGGCACTTTATTTTGTAGCCGGTTAAACATCTGCGCTTGGTGACAAACTTTCATTCTCTATACTGCTATTTTGTCAAGTAATTCTATTTCATTGATATTATTATCCAAATATTGTTTTCTATTGGAAACTTTTTTTTCTAACTATTTTATTGCCTAGAAAATACTTGAAACTGCAAATACAATGTATTAATTTATTTTAAAATATTCCAATTTATTTCAATATTACAGTATTATTTTAATACTTCCTAAAAAAGTATACAATTCCCAAATCTTAAATAAAAACTTATCTATCACCATTTTAAAATCAGATCTAATTTTCCAAAACATTAAATCGAAAATAACACAACTCGATTAGTCCAACGCCCCTAAAACTCAATTAATCGATACAATCCCGCTGCTCTCAAGCCCCGCTGCTCGCTAATTTCAAACTCGCTAAGATAATAATTAGGCTGCAAGCATTGACGCTAAATACCGCGAAAGCTCGCTAGATGACAGGGCCGAGGGCAAAGCGTAGCTCGGCTTCTCCAAGGAGGATCCTCAGAGCGACGAAAACGAGGCAGTTCCTCTCCGAGATGCGATCGGCTTATTCCGCGCTGCTGGTCGCGCCGAGTAACAATGATGCGATTAGCCTCCTAGCGCATTATGCGCCACGACGTGCGTTGCAGACGCTAGTCTTGCCTTTGATTCTCGAGACTGTCTCTTCTGCATCGCGTCTTCTCTAGCACATGCATGCACGCCTATCGACGCGGCTGGAAATTCAATTTGATATCTCAGGCTGCTTGGATGTCTATGCGAAATATGTTTTGTGTAATTCAAAATATTCTGGTATTGAGATAATATTGTTTAAATGTTATTTTAATGTTTGAAATTAGGTTTCCTATAAAATATTATTAAAGTAATTCTATGTTACTTTGCAATATCGATTAATAAACTGTGAGTAATTGTATCTATTATAAGAAATATTTAAACAAAACTTAAAAATAATTTTAAAAAGTAATTATAGAAATAAAACAAATAAAGGCGAGAACCCAAGTAAACATTATTGTTGAAAGATAAATCGCTTAATCGCCTCTGCGCCGCCTTTAATTAATCAGCGATACGTCAACGAGGCTCTCCCCTCGAAACTAGAGGTAATAGTCCGAGTAAAACAAACACAGCAGATAGTCAAGCTGGCCAAGGGGGCGCGTCGACGACACGACAGTCGTGACATTATTAAAATCCGGCACTCTCGCGCCCCTCCCGCTTTATCATTTTTCGGTATCGCCGTGTTGACACTCGCTCTCTCGGACCTTTAATAACCGCTCGGCAAACACTGCGGGGCTTTTGACGACATCAAGCTCTATTAACCCCTTGAATTTGCCCGGGCTTTGGTTGGGTTGGGTGATCGGATTAGAGCTAAATTTGAGTGGTGATATAAGAATATGTTTAGCTTTGATAACGTGAAAATTGAGCTTTTTAATAAAGATTAGGAGAAATGAGTTTTTTCTGCGCTGTTCAAGGGATATTATCATTTTATTCAAAAGAGTGAATCATATCTTTTTGTTTTACTTTTATAATTAAAATATTGATTTATTTCTAATTGTTACTTAATCTTTTTCAAGCAAGAAATTTTTTTTTATTGATCATGACAACATATTAGAAAATTTTTTTAATATTTTTTACATTATAATAGAATTCACCAAATGCAAGTATTTCATAACCATGAAAAGTTGCACTTTTCTTTAGGCAAGTCACGTCTGAGTCCAAGTATATCAACGCGTGTTTCTCGTGGTCAAATGACCATTACACGAAAATCTCATATCTAGCACTGCTTCCAAGGAACAAAAAATACATATTTGACACATGCCTGTGCTTCAATCACCAGCCCAGAGAGACGCTCCATCATCGGCGCGAGATTTCGTTTGTGCCACCTAAAAGAAACACTCGTGACACAGACTTGTACAATTCTTACGATTAATATCCGCTGCGCGGAGTTAACGAGCTAATGATTCGCGCGCCATCCGTGCCTGGGATGTATATATACGAGGGACAGTCTCGTTCTCGCGCGAAATGAGACGCCGGGATGATTGAGTTCCGGCTAGAATTCTTGTTTTTGTTGTCGGCGTCGCGCAGAAGCAGTTTTTCTTGAGCGTTTCTTGGGTCGGACTGTCGATTTCTCGTCATTTATCAAAAATAGATTAAAGGGCGGATTTGTTAGTTAATTTTGTAATAGTTGATTTTATGTGGCAACTTTTTTAATTGTTATAATTGCGAGCTGAAAACTGATCACAAAATTTAATTTGTGAATACAACTTGAAAAGTGCTTAATTGCAAATACTCATATTACAAAGTCATCAACACATTAAAAGTTATTCAAGCTATGTATTTCAATATTATTCCATGCCAACAAAGCGTTTCGTCACACCTCCCAAATAATTTCCCAACTCAAGCCCTAAGCACCCACACAATCGAATAGCCTACTTCCTATCAATCGAAAATCGACCAGCTTGTCACTAAATTTCACCGAGCTCCCCTTCTCCTATCAACAATTCCAATTGTCCACAAGCACAGCACTACTCAGCAACAAAGTACCCACAGCTATAAACGCTACTCTACCACCACAGCAAAAGAAACACTCGGCACACATAGGAAGTGAAAGAGATACGAGGGCCGAGGGGGCGGCTGTGCTTGCACGTGGACAAACGTTAATCGTCCGTCGCGTAACGCATCGAGGTTAACGCCTGCGCGCTCCCACGCGATAATTACGCAGCCGCTTAGGCGTAACGAACTGCGCCGCTGCCATATAGCCTTAGGGCCTCGTGTCGTTAGAACAGATATACACGGCTCCGCACGCGCCAATTACCGTCCATTCGACCGTCACGGATGCTTTTTCAATTGCGCCTTATACTGCGCCGGTGTTTCATACACGTGAGGCTGTGCAAGGGGGAGAGTATAGAATCCGAAAAATCGATGGCTCTTCCGTTGAAATTTACCGTTTGCCTATATAAGTCTTGCCGGGATTCAATCGGCACTTGCGGTAGTGGGTAATTAAATAATTGTTTCGAGCAAGTGGTCGGTTATTGCATGTAGAGTTACTTGATAGAATCCTTTTTGTCACTTACAGACATAATGTAATGACTCTTGCTATATTCGATAAACAAATTAATTATTCTCAATAAAGATTATTACAAGAACCAACTGATATAGTGTATTACAAAAGGCAAAGAGTTATAATGAACGTCTTAATCCACGCACTTTCTTCATCAAGCTCAGACAGGCAAGAGAGCGTGAAAAAACCCCAAGAATCCAGCTAAATTCAGCAACCCAGCTTCGGCAAAGTCGCCGGCGGATCAAGGTCTCATTGGGCAGAGACTAGTCGAAAATCGGCGCGCCGCTGCGGTTGACGTCGATTAATCACCCCGGGAGAGCTCGCTGCTAGCAACGACGCAGCGCTGACTTGCAACAACTCGCGCTCGCGCGCTTGGGGCCGCCGCCTATCATATTAGCGGGGTAATTGAAAGATATCCGGCCGGAAAGCTCGCGTCCGTGATTCTTGCTTTTCTCTCTTTCTCGCTGCTTTTTTTTTCCATTCCGTAGTGTCACTACCGAGGCAAGCGCGCGCACACCGGCTGCGACGAACGACCGAGCGCTGACTTGCACGCGACTCCTTAACGGCTGGTTACACCGAGAGCGGTAAATTACGGTTGTCACGAGCCGCGCGCACTCGGGCTAAAATGGGGCTCAACGAGTCGTGCCGCCGCTCTATGGATATCACGCGAGGGGATAAAAAAATTACGGGGACCGCGGGATTACGCGTTTGCGTGCGAGTATATACAGGAGAGTTAGAGGCAGAGAGAGAGAGAGAGCGACAAAGAGTTTTGTCCCTTTAAAGTGCCGTGTAATTACGGCTGCCGCGAGTCGGTAATAAAAAATAGCTTGTCGGAGAGGAGCGCGCGTGAAAATGTCGGTGCGCTCGAGGACTGTTATTAATTTGCCAGTTCGCCGCGCCGCGTGAAGGACTGGCGGAGGGAATTTCTTTTGTCGTAAAGCAAGCTTGCCGTGGACAGTTGACGCGGCCAGGAATGTTCGGGCTTTTAGTTCCATTAAAATGTCGTTTATTATCCAAGCTTAAATAACTGGAGTTTCGACTAAGTGCGCACAGTGTTTCGCGCTGGGGAAGGTGTCATTATTTCAACACGTTAAACAGATGACCTGACGCGTACGATAATGCGATGTAATTAGGATATTATAGAAAATCTTTTTTATTATAACTATTTGAATTATTTAAATTTTCCATTATTTCGAAATTTACATATTCGAATTATTCTATGCAAAAATTACTTAAAAAATAGTTTGATTCCAAGAGCTTAAAAAAATATACATAAAGATAATTTTCAACAGAATTTATAAATATCCGCAAGCTCCGTGTAATCGCAAAGTCATTTTGCGGAAAAGAAAAAAGAAATAAGCTCGACGTCGAGTGTTTTTCGTAGGCCGATCGTAAATAATGAACAGGCGGCCCCCTTTGGCGAGTAAGTGGATTTAATAATAGCGACCATTTTCGGGATGGGGTCACTATAAAGCGTAGGCCGAGGCACTCGTGGTTTGAGTTGGCTGCGCATCGTGACGAGAACATCGTCGTAGGAAAACATTCCGCGCGTCGATTTACTTTCGGGAATTCTCGCATAAACGTTGACGTATTTAAGGGAGGCTGTAAACCATCTATTTCGGTTGCCCTGCAAGCCCGGCCTGGCGACGACGCCGGACGCGCGCTAGTCTTTACCTTCCGAAAGCGCACTCTCTTTTTCTCTCGATCTAGATACTCAGCTCTGCGTCATACTTGTTATATTTTTCAAAAATTTTAAAATATTCCCAGCGTGCTAATTATAATTTGGCTATTTTCGTGCAACACAAAAGTTATAAAGATGTCTTGAATTTATATGTTGCAATAAGTTATTATTTTTTTTAAAATAAAAATTTATATATTCCAATGAAAACAAAACCCAACATTATATTTGATACAGAAGTAATAAAAACAATGAAAGACAACTGATAAAACGAATAAAAAAGAAAAAAAAATTAGTTGGCAGCATTCAATTTTTTTTAAATTAAAATGCATTAGTAAAAACATGTAAAAAGAAATGACTAACTGAACGAAATTTTTTTCTTCTCTTATAATCACCAATCTCCTTCACAAATCAATAAAAACTTGTCATTTCCCCTGCAACGTTAAATTTTTCTCCAACCTCGCGACACAGGGGAATCCGTTGGCTTGGTCAGAAAGCGTAGCAGGTTACACATCCGCGCGCTCGCTCGTGCGCTCCCCTGTATAAAACGGCTGCGCGGCCGGTCGCGCCTCGTATCGGAATTACTATCGCCGGCACGCGGAGGCTGCAGCAGCCGCCGCCGCCGCCGTTAAGCTGCTGCCGCTACGTCTCGGCGTTAGATTTGCCGCGGCGCTATACGACAGGGAGTTATGATATCGGCGCCGATCGCCGCGCCAAGTGAAAACACGGTGGCGTGAGTAATATACAGCGCCACGGGCTGATTCTTTCGCGAGCGCGAAGGGGGAATGATCCGCGAGATAATATCGTCTCCCTCTCGCGCGCTCTCGCCAAGCGCGCAGAGCACGGCTATATGGGCTCCCTGACGAAGCCGGAGAGACGAGAGCGAGAGTTGAGAGACGGGAGGAGAGCTGGAGAGGATGAGGAAAAAATAAGAGAATGACAGTTGGCAGGCCGAGTGCGATGGATAAAGAGGAAGAGAATGTGACTTTGGATTTTTTTTTGTCATATAAGGTGAATAATTGTGAAGATTATTATGTCGAATAATATGTTTAAAAATAATTATTAGTTTCATACAAATTTTTAAAATTGCGAAACGTCGAAATTTTGTACTTTATTTCTCGAAAATTTGCTGTGCTATAACATATTTGACAGTACTTAAGTATTGGATTCATCTAAACTGTTGAGATATCTATTTAAAAAAGAAAACAAAATTTTTCTAACGATTGATCCATTATTTTTTAATTTATCTCGAAAATTTAACAAAGTGGCTAGATAAAGTATTTTCAAAAGAAATGTTTCTAAAATTTATAACAACTTTGTTAATCTAATAAATTTCATTTTAAGAAAATAAACAGGATTCATAATTTGCTTTCTTTACTTTTCATTACAATGTAAACCAGTAGTGTACTTTCGAATATTCCAATTTTAAACTAAACGTTCATAAATTTACAGCTTTCAAACTCCATTTTCGCCCTGCCCGATATTACAGCTAGAATATCGTCTGTTCACGAAAATCGTTTGTTCAGCCAATTATAAACAAAGGATAGATTAACAAACTTAAATTTTGGCGGTGAGCTAAATTCGTGACTTGGTGTAAGTTATATTTACGTAACCGAAGATACAGCCGCATGATTGTGTATCTAGTAGCTGATTAATAAACATGAAATACCCTTGTTGTTAAGCACTTTACTCTATCATCATATCATCGCTTTCAACACAATGTAATATTTCTTACTTTTATAATGCTTTTATTTAGAAGCGCTGCTCCGAAACGGTGAAAATAATTCTATGTAGTCTAAAACAATGTTTTTTTAATGAATAGTATTAATTATGTTTAACTTCAAATAAACTAAAATAACAATAAACATTATTATTTCATGTATACACAAGTTTAAATAAAATAATTGGATTGTCTAATCCGGTCGATTCGTAATTGACCGTTTGGTTCAACATTATTACTTGCTAAGTAAACTTTTTATTTATTTTTCAGCAAAAGCTTCTTCCTTCAAATACAAAGAAAAAACAGAAGGCACAGCAGAAAATTAACTATAACCAGACAGTCTGAGATTATTTTCAAATTAAACACAATCCACTAGGCAGCAGCAGCAGCAGCAGCAGAAGCAGCAGCGCAAAAAATGTCGTAATATCGAAGAGAAAACTGCCGCACGGGCTGAGAGCGCGAGAGCAAAGTGCCATTAGAGTGACTCGCGCAGACACCGGTGATTTTGCGCGAGCGCGAAACGATCAAAGGAAAAAAGGTCCAACTGAAAATCTCATCGGGGGCTCCGCCAATGTGTGTGCGCTTGGTAATAAGAGCCGCGCGGCAGTATAAGATAGGTAATCGAGTCGTTCGATCCGCTCGATCGGAAGGAATGAGAATCGATCCGTGACTCTGCAAATTGGATGCAGTAGTCATGCGGAGCCTCCGTAGCGGCGACGATGGTAGACGCAGAGAGAAAGAAAGAGAGGGAGAGAGGACGAGATTATATGGGCATTCTTTCCTCCGCCTCGCTTATTGCGCGCGGACATATTTTTCGCGTTAAATTATAGAAGCGGAAATGAGCGCTGCCTAATGCGCTTGCCGCTGCGCGCACTGTGGTTTTACTTTTCTTTTATTGCCCCGTAATTGATTATCGAGCTGCGAATTTTATTTTTACGGGTTAAAGTAATTATTTGGCATGGGGAAAAGAGTAAATGAACGATCGCGTAAACGCTTAAGGATTTTTCGATATTGATTTTCTAACATGTTTACTTTAGTAATTAAGTTAAAAATTTATTGACTAATAAATATTGAGTTATATTTATTTTATAATATATAATGAATAATTTAAGTATCTTGATAACAAGCGTACAGTACAAGGAAGTAATAGGTAGCAAAATTTTATCCAAAACTTTACGATAGCTAACATATAAATCACTCACGTTCGCCTACCAAAAGAAATAAACTTTTCGTAATAATTTTTTTCTGTTTACATTCAGAAAATTTATCCGCAATCAAATCATGCAACGTAAGCACGAATAGTTTCGAATCGAATGTCTTTACAGGAATAGAAAAGTTTACGGTAAAATTTCATTTTATCAATTGCACGCAGTAAGTGTCGGTCGTTCTCGGAGCAGAAGAACCTGCAGTCACCGGAGATAGAAACATTCGCCAATTACGCGACCGAAACGACAAATGCGAGAAATCGGATAGCCGCCGCTTCATCATATCCAATCGAAGCCGCGCAGCCGAGGGGATAATGAGCGCTGCGCGTGCGACGCTGTTATTACTTGGCCGCGAGAGAGAGAGAGAGAGAGAGAGAGCGGGCCGAATATCTGCATTAGACGAGCTCTCGCGTGCGCGCGTGCGTATATATGCGTGATTAGTCTGCGATTTGCCTCTCGCGATCGCGATCGCGCCTCGGTTATTATGCGTTCGTGACCGTGAGACGCGCGTAAGATCGTTGAAGGTATAGCGAAATGATTACCCGAAAATCGAGGTTCACCGATGTCTGATTTCGTAAGTAGTAGCTCGAGCTTTATGAGGGAGCTCCTGCAGCGATGGAAATTGATGGTTGCAATTTTTCGTACTCTTATGAAGACAGAAAGAACCGTTTTTTCTTTTATTCTGCGGTTTTGGCTGCTCCAAGAAATCGTAATATTATAAAAAAAACAACAATATTTTATAAAGGTTGTAAACTATTTTCACAAATATATAAGTACAGGATTTAACAAATTAGTGTAAAAGTACAGGTGTTTTGTGTCTTATACAGTTTTATACCTAAATGATTATATTAATATGCCTGCAATTTGTGCACTAATTGGAATTTTAACACCACGAGGACGATTAGAATAATTATAAATACTTGAGTTTCAGAAATCATACTCATTGAACATCATGATTCGACTTTTTTAACATCAGATTTTGCTTCATTTTTTTCTTCTGAATCTACTTCTGGCAGAGCGAACGTTTTAGATTCTTCAATCTCATTAATCTTGAAGTAATTGTAATTTTTTGATTCATATATCCTTGCAGCTTCTGCACTATTTATTGCTGAAAGAAAAAATTGATTTAGAATAAAAATTTGTTTGTAATATTAAAAATTTATTTACTAACATCTAATACGTTGTAATTTAAAACGTCGTAAACTATTAGCCTCTAGTTCGCCAGGAATGTTCGTTGCTGCTACAGTAGGAAGTTTCTCAACTAAATCACCGGCTATTGCAAAGAAAGAAATAAAAATTTTAAATAATTTTTTTTTATTCTAAAACATATTTATACAAAACATTTTATTTTCTGTGATAAGAAAATTACCTTTATTATCTAACAAGTCAGATCTCCGAAGTGAAGATTTTTTTAACCACGTTTTTAAGCCCCAGCTAGGTTTTTCTGAAGATTCTTTTTCAATATTTCTTGTAGTTTCTTTTTTAACTGATTTATTTGAATCTTTATAAAATAGAAAAAGTAAGTTACAATTAATTATCAATTTATGCAATATTAAGTATAGAATATGAATTCTCGGAACGAAGTATCAAATTACAGAATTGTAACGCTGGATATGCATGAGTGATTATTTGCACTAGGAACACTTACGTTCCGTGATTTCATGTTCCCTAAAAAGAATGTAAAACTTTCGTATTTTATGATTTTTATGATCCGGGGTAAGTACTCACCACGATTTAAATATATGTACGTGGCAGAAACTCCATTTGTTTAGTATACTATTAGTAATTTTTCCTTCCTGGATAGTTTGGAAGATGAATGTTGTAGGCTTTTTTTGTGAATCGCCACCGCTCATAATTTTCTCGCGAGTATGGGTATGGATCACCTTCGATTTTTATTATTTGTCCTTTATAGTCATCATATTCACCGCTTGATAAGTCATCTTCTTCAGTTTCTCTACTCGCCAAATATTTAGCTGGTCCGTTTAGATTAGCGAACATGGGTCCTAAACTAGAAATTTCTAATTTATTTGCTTTCCCGTTCATTAATTTAAAAATGCTTACATCCTTTGCCGAATTTTCATTATTTCGAAATAGATCTTCGGAAACCTCGTGCGCAACTTCTTCGCTTTTTGAAAATTTTAAAGAGGCATCAAAGGCCGACGTTAAGCTATTTAAAAAATTTTCGTTCTCGTTCCACAGTACTGTCGTATAATTATTTAATTTTTCGGTGTAGTGACCAATGGGTGATAATGGGCTGCTAGTGAGTGAAACTTCGGGAGCATGTAAAGATTCTTCTGAATTTTTCAATTCCTCGAGAACTGCGTAGTTTATCGGCGACGTTTTGCATGCATGCAAATTAGATGAGCTTATCGAAAGGTTGGCCATTGAATTGCTGCTCGTTGAAAAATGTGACTTTTGCGAGTAAAATGGACTTTGTGTTTTTGCTGAGTCCAACGTCGATTTTTTAATAGTTTTTACATCTAACTTCGGTGTGGGGGGCTCCGGGCGAATAAAGATTGACTCTATTTCGTCTAGATCGGTCGACTGGCTATCCGTGGAATGTAGCCTTGATTTCTGCACGATCTCTTGCCAAGCAGCCATTATCTCGGCGTCGCTCATCTCTAGGGGTGTGTAGTTTTCAGCTTCCTCGGCATCTTCGGCCTCATTTGAAAAGCGAGAAAAATTACTTTCCATTGAAAATGTCTCCGTACGCCTCGTAGGCCTCTTGACATACGTGTCGTCAACAAAGTTTTCGGAACTTGTACTTACCAATGCTAATTGCAATTTCCTTGGACTTTCGATTGGATCTGGCTCACTGGTCTCTGGCTCGAGTATGTTTTCATCTTGCGGAGTTTGTGGGGTTATGCTGAATTGTGGAGGTGGTATGTTCTTTAAAACTATTTCCTGGCTGTCTTTAGGCGTCACGGGAACACTTTCTGCATACTTAACACCCCATTTGTTGCGAAAAATTTTCTTTCTATTCTGCTTTTGATTTACGTAAGGTTCGCCCTGATTATCTTGCACGTACATAACTGGTTTCTTTTCTTTTTTTTCTTTTTTTTTCTCATCTTTTTTAATATTTTTTACGGGCATCATCGGCTCCCTAATCGCTGGTTTAGGGGGATTCACAGACGTATCCGATACATTCCTTTTTGAAAAGTAAGGAACATAACCTTTTTGTAAAGAATCCGATTTTCTTAATATGGTCGAGTTCAAATTTTGTTTTGAGTTTACTGCCAGCATACAATATTCACGTGATGTGCACTCATTATGATGTGATTTAACTTTCGAGAATTCATTTTCTATAAATTACAAAATCAGATAAAAAAATTCAATTAAACGTTAATTTCATTTACAAACTTTTTATATAATTTCTTTACACTCAATTTATTTTGTCTTTTCTTATAGAATAAATAGATATAAAAACTTATATGTACCTGACTGAGCAAATATACTTTTCAATTTTGAAAAAAGTCCAGTTTGAGATTTTTGTTTTTGTTCATACAAGTTTGTAGTAGCTGTAACATTAATTTAATTTACATGAGAAATAATTATAAATTGTAATTGTAAATTATAAAAATTCAATAGCTTAAATCAAACTAACCTGTAGATATATTACGTGTGAAGTTCAAGTCTGTGAAAAATCGCAAATGAAATTTACTTTTTGGCAGAAAAAGTTTGGAGCACATTCTGACCTCGAAATTGAGCAATTTCAATAAAATTTGGAGACACTAAATCACCATAAAAATAAACTAATATAAAATATAAATGCCGTCACAAAATATTAGTAAAAACACATCACATTATAAGTGCCATTCTTTTTTTAATAAACAAATAAATAAATAAACAAATTGAAGTTAGCTACATACGTTCAATACAGAAATAATATATTACGTTCGAAAAAGAAACTTGGTTAATCAACTTCAAGCTTTAACACGATATGCAATATAACAAACCGCGCATCAATAAAATATGAACTTAATTTACGAATAAAGTATGTATAAATAAGTACAGTATTTTTGATTTTATTAAAATTTATTCTATAGATATGAAAATTTGTTTCTAATTAAATATTAGATATCAGTAATAAGAAATTTTTTAAAAATATTTTTATTTAATTTTTAAAATTCAATATAAAACAATGACTTTCACGTTAATTTGCCACATTCATTGATTTTCACATTAAATTTCAATAAATTTCATTTTAGTAGCGCTTATTTTCTGTACGTCCTCTGTATCCAGGTTTCCACATTTCTTCTGTGGAATTCGAATTCGAATGCACGGGTATTTCGATATTTTCAGGTTCCAAACATCTTGGATCAATGTCTTCTCTCACATCACGTTTTGAAACTTAAATATTTCAGTAAAAGTTAGTGGACATTGAGCTTAAAATTTTTTACTTATTATTTTCAAATTTAGACTAATATTTACTTTTCTTTTGAAAGCCTAGCTTCTCTTTTAAATAATCCCATGCGCTGTCTGTCCCACTTTGCCGTGCCACAAATAATTCTAAAATATAATTAATAACATTAAAATATACGTTAGATTATTACATATATAAATAAAGTATAAACGATGAAAAGTGCTAAGATTAACTTTGAAACACTTTTTCTGTGTAACTTCCAGGAATACAGCCGCATTTTGTGTAAAGGAAACATTTACCCGCACTCTTTAACGTAAACATGATTTTGTAGAATAGATTACTTGCTAATTTATAATAATATTTAATGTGACTGTTAATTAAAAACTGAACATAAATTTAGTTGTACCGGTAAACAGGTTATATACCAATTTTGTATACAACCCGTTACCGTCACCACACTGCAAGTGAGAAAGTAAAGCGAAAACAAAAAGTAAGCGACTTTGCATAATTTCAAGTTTATATTAATCCAGACTAATTCCAAATATTTATAGAACGAGTTTTATTTAAAAACGACGTTATTTGTATTTATTTCATACAATTAAATGGTAATTTAAAACAAATATTGATAAATGAACTTATATCTTTTCAATTTTTCAGAAGCATAATGTTCAAGAAAAACAAACAACTAAATGATACCTGCATTAAAACTTAATAACATTCACGTTCGCCTCCCACACGTTCCAAACGACAGTCTCATATCAAAGGCCGTAAGAATTCGCGCCACGTAGCTCTGGCCGATAACCGTTAATAAAACTTTAAAAGTCATTGTCGTAAGCATCGGCGCGACATTAAAAATCGCACGTGCCCTTTACGGACTCGAACTCGGCGATAGCTTATCCGATGCAATTTTAAAGAGGCCATTCAAGGAGGGGGGGTCGACGCTGGCTCCCGATTCCGATGTCGTTTTCCTCCCCTCGAGTGACACATGTCCCCGATGCGGATGCGCTCTCCCGCGGAATACCAATTGCAAAAGGGATTTCGCGCGAGAGGATAAATGTTTATGCCTACCGACACATTATGTTTCATGCTGACGATGTACATATCTCTTCTGCGAACGTGTCTACTTGCTTCTCAAAAAGAGCTAGCTCGAATAATGCATGCCGGAGACCCGTCGAGTGTAGGTACAGGCCGCCCTTATTGCCTGCGAAAGTTGTTCGATTTGTTTTAGGAAAGCGATATAATGTGGGCTATTTGTATAGACCGACAAACTTTCAAATCGAAACGTAAAGTAAATGATGTAAAATTCTGCGAAATTAAGGGAAGCCTTACTGTTATTATTATTATTTGCAAGTATGCGTAAAATTTCAAATGATGTTTTTTACTTTTTTTTAGTTGGCAGATATGTAGTTTGAATTGTGAAATACAATTCAAATATAGATAAGCGTGCGTAAGTTCGATTGAATTGGGATAATTGATTTGCGCAATTTCAGGCAAAATAATTGCGTATTTTCATGATTTCTGCTGATACTGAAAATGATATAATTTATTATGAAAGAGAATATCTTAACATAACATTTGCATTTAGATAAAACAATGCGCTATACAATGTCTCTATATATAATTAGTAAGTAACAGTTCTCTATTGAACTAATTGTTATTTTCAATTGAATAAATCAATGAAAGAAAAAAAGTAAAATAATATTATTACAATATCGCATTGATTTCGAATGGACTTTCAAATTTCGATAATTAAATTAGCCAAACGCTTTCCTCCATCACAGAGAGCGTGTATTGAATTAACGGAAAACTTTTCCGGCAGCAATATTTTTCAAAGCCACGTGATAGGAAAGAAGGCGCGGCTGAGATCTAATTTCGGAAGTTGATGAAACTACCCAAATTGGTACGTGCGACCGATAGAAACGATAGATCAGGGCAGACGAGCGGTCCAGCAGCTCTCGCAGTTCTCGCGGTGTACACGTCAGGACATTAAGTCATAAATTCGAGGTCCCCAGTGCCAAATAGCGCGGGCCGCACGCCACTTGTACAAATTGCCTATGACAAAGTTATCGCCTGGCGGGTCCCGCACGCGCGCGCCTCGCTCCCGAGCGCAACATATTTTATTTCTCACAGCATCCACTCTCCCAACATCTTTGCTGCTTTCTGGCTTGATCTGGAGAGCACTGACGGTACAGTCTGGTTCGAAAATCTAGAAGAAGAAAATGGAAATTGTTAAAGTAATATTTACTTGTGTTTAAAATAATAATAATACAATTATTGTAAAATAAAGTTTTGATACGATGTGAAATTATAACTTGTATTAAAATTAAAATATTGGCGATATTTACAATAACTTATTTTTTGTCAAAAACTGTCCATTTTTAATTTAACTACTGAACAAGAAGAAAATAATAAATTATTTAAAGTGTAGACTAAGGGTGTCGTATAGGTACAATTTAAGAAATACTATGACACATTTAAATTATTCAAGGAGCCTATAAATGAGACTTTGAAAAGGACAATTTTTGAAATGCACTAGTTTTCATCAGCAGCACCGTTATCATCATAGGAGCACTAAAGTGAAAGTTAATTTTTAAACCGACTCTTACTATAATCCTCGATTCCGCCTGTACTTCCATCCAACGATTTCTGACGCGCCCAGCCATATTCCAATAGTTTCTCCCGAATTCCGTTCACCTGCGTGGTCCCTCGTCGTCGTTTGAGACATTGGCCCCCTGGGAGCTTTGCGCTTGGCGCGCATACGTGCGCTCAAGTCCGAGTCTGCTTGAGCGGCCCTCGCACGTACGCGAGCTCGTGTCATGCGATTTGTCGCGAGAGATTCTCCGCTCTCTCCTCTACTTATTTCTACCCTCGCTCGCATCTTGCCGTACATACATACGACCTAGAACACAGTGATTTGTGGCCTTTTGACGAATTGTTATTATTGCCTTTTATGGTTATGGAGGGCAGTTAGGTATACCGCGCGCGAGTAAAACTCATTCCGGGAATATTAAATTTTCATGTTTAACGAGCTTTGTTATCTCTCTCTCTCTCGGTGTTGTTTCTGATGAATATAAGGATACGCGCGAAGACGCGCCGCTGGCTTCTTGCAATCGGCATAATTTATGCACACCCGCTCGGAGAGTAGATGCGTATATGCGAGCGTGCCACCTCTTGATTGTTATAATAAGTTAGCTAGGAAACTTCACGCGAGGCTCTCAATAAAGTTAGTTCTAAGGATGATTTTTACTTTAATTGCTATTTACAATTTACACTCTGTTTAAATAAAAATGTATTCGCATAACTTATATCTCCTGTAGTTAAGGGATTCCTTACGTTTCACTTATAATGTAAATAATTATTTCCACTTTAAGTAGGTAAATGGAAATAAAAACCCGGAAAATCAATTTTTCAAATAAAATCAGTTAAAACCAAATTATGAATTAATAATATATTTATTTAATAATAAGTAAATAATGTACATTTGGTTCATCAAAACACTTGTATAAACGAACAATCTATCAAAAATTCCTAACTTCAATCTAATGTCACTGCTAGCTCAAAGACCACAGTGCCGCAAAGTCAAAGCATCTGAACAGTAGTCCTAAGAAAGCGAAACGTGCTTCTGAAAACAGCGCCGTGCCGCAGACTAATCGATTTAAAGTACGGCCGATTAATTCCGACGTGCGCCTTCGACGACAATCGACTAAGTCGAGAAACGATTTACGCTTAAGCCCCGACGCGCTTATATATACGCGATAGCTCGGCAACGTTTAAAGCGTATCGGAAGAAGGGTGAGTTTACATTCAGGCGGGCTCGCTCCGAGGGGGCGCCGCGCTTGAAAACCGCTCGTTTATCAGTGAGCGACTGCTCGCCGCGCAGTGAAAGCGACACCAGCTTTACGCCGCGCGAATAACAATTTTCTTCCTTTCTTTCTTCCTTTCTTTCCTTCCTTCCATCTGCGGGGGTGTGTTACGCGTGTGGTGTGCAAAAAGTATGTGTACCGTTTCGAGAAACGAGGAGGAAGGAGTCGATGCTTTTTCCGGTGCGCGAGAGCCGAGGGTGCGCTTCTCTCCCCTTTTTTTTATTTTCAATCCACTTAGAGGCCAAAGAGAGAATTTTACAAGGGGCTTTTGAGCCCTGCTTGTTTAATACAGTGCAAGCTAAAGCGGATAAGTAAGCGACTATAGGTTTTATTTTAATTATAAGTTTTAAGGTATTTGTCTTTTATGTCTAAGAATATCGTAGTTGGCTGTATTTTGAAATAAATTATAATTTTTAAAAAATTTAGATTTGTATCAAAATACTACGAATTCTCTCCTTTAATAAAGTATACAACTATTGGTTAATTCAAAGTTCTGTATATTATATTTGATATTCAATTTTTTGAACATGTAATATTTGTTCACAGGAAAAACGGTAGGTTTTAATATTGTTGCATCGAATATTAACTAAAATATCGATATTAATAAAATTTGTTTGAAAAAAACTTTTCAGTTTTACATCGGAAAATGTAATTCCAATTTTGTTGAAACTTGTTAAATCAAAGAAATTTCAGACATTATTTTCAAGAAAAATATAGGTCGATGTTTTCGAAAGCACTACAAAAAACCTTGTCCAAACTTGAAAATTCAAATCACTTCAAACTGATTTTCCTATCCCAAACTTAACACAGCAGGCACTTAAAATGCAAATTTCCGCAACAAAATCATCCCGCGCAGTCTGCATAACAAACAGCCGAAATTTATACAAGTGACACAGCGTTTCGCAGGTGCACGATGACAAGACGAGCTGCCTCGCTCTCCCCGCGCTCGTTTGACATATCTAAAACACAACGGATCCTCCCGCCTCGGTGGCAAGTTAACCGTCCTACAGGCTCCAGCCGGGCAAACATCCTCTAACCAGAGTCTCGACTCCTTCGGGCCGCTGTCGCCCCATTTTGCAAGTGTCGTCGGTATGCCGGGCTAATTTGTCAGTTGTCGAGTTAGCGCGCTCGGGGGAATTCTCCCTTTACGCCTAGGCCCGCGTAATCAACCGGTGAATATCTGAACCGCTTCGCGCGCGCGCGCGGCCTGCCTTCGTTTTGTTTCGAGAGCGAGCGAGTAGGCGCCTCATTTATAAAGAAACGCTCGTTGGCAAGCGGCGCGAGAGGGAGACCGATTGATCCGGCTGGGTTTGCGACGAGATGCCGGCTTCCGTTTACACCCTCGGTAGGCGAGTCGCTGTCTTAATTGTCTTTCATAAAAAAAAGACGTTGCCAGAGGTGACGGTTTTATTGCCTGTAGTGGGAATTTATGTATTGTTGAAGTGATGGTTGTTTTCAAGATGAAATTTTTTTAATTTTGAATAATTTTTATTATTCTCATAAAATTGTGATGCAATAATCAACTGAAAATGTGCTCTGAAAGTATTCGACAAATCTCTTTAAAACGAGTTTCAATTTTAGCCAGCTAAATTTAAAAAAGAGTTTTAAAGACAGCATAGACTTGTTTATTTAAATCAGGTCAGCTTGAATCAATAATGTACAGCAATTCTCGTAACAAACCTATCCATGAACTATATCAACACCATACTTTGTCTTCTACCAACAAACAAAACAAGCCGCAGACAAAGCATACGTGAAACATAAGCAACTCTGTACTTCCGGAAAGGGTTGCTATATTTTCATTGCCCATCCAGTATTTTCCTTAGGCACACCGCACGATTGTAGATATCTCCAATTGCCTCTCTTACGTACTTCAGAAAGACCAGGAAAGTGGAAAAAGCCAAGAACAGACACGCGCCCCGTCTATTTTTCCTAAAGAGCGAAGTGAAAACAAAACGTAAGCCGGCGAAAAGTAGCTAATGCTCCAAAGGAGCTGTATCTCCCGAGGTGTCATATTCTCTTTCCTTCCCTTGCACACACGCGCGCGGATTTTCAAGTTCCGCCTCAGTCATCCATTTTCCGTCTCCCTTCCCGACCCTGCATTATTTAAATAAACAAGAAAGGGAAAATTGGCTGCAGTCGGCCCTCGAAGCTCTCGGCTCTTTTGTATTAAGGCCTTTGAGTGTCGAACAATTATCCCCACCACGAAATAGAGCCGAGTGACATGAGGCGTGGGGTGAGAGCGCGCGCGAAGCCTATTTTCTTTCGGCGCGGGGATTCGGCTGCTCGGTAATGAATTTTAAATTGGCTCGCATTCATAATACACAGGCTCGTCGGTGGAGCCGGCTGCGAGAGCGGATGAACCGGAGATGACAAAGTGAAATCGCTCGGCGAACATCCTTAGACGCGAGCGCGAGAGACTGCTTACGTATTAAAATTGAGCTGCGCGAGCGAGCGGCAATTGCACTCGTCGACTTATCGCCTATATACTTGCTCCGGAAATTCGCGTGCTTCATTTTTAATGCTTTCATTTTGATCGTTGTTTTTGTAAATAGCTTTGGATTGTTCATCATTTACTCTAAAGGTATTTATAATAAAGGTAAACCTTTAGTTGTGAAAAAAGCAAAGTAGTGATATTTTTCATAAATTGTAATTAATTAATATTACCAGATCTTCTTATTAAAGATAAAATCCATACTCTCGTATTTACGTAATTTAATTAGTACTTATTTTTCTAACAATGTATAAAAGAATATTAAACGATATGAAGCAAAGAAGACAATCAATTCTAAACGAGTTTCCTTATTTGCGGCTGTAGAGAAATCAGGAATCTAGAATAATCAAACGGCCGTGCTCTCGTAAAATAATCGAAACGTGAAAAAAGCAACCGCAGAATCAAATAAACGCTGAAGAGCTATTACTTATAGCGCAACGATCCGCTGAATATAATAGAAGCAAACATCACAGAGTCGTTCATGCCTAAAAATGTGAAAGAAAAGCTCAGCTCTAGAAAAAGGTACGAATCAAGCGGAGAGCCAGAAAAGGACGACCGCAGAGGAGCGCCCGAACTACCGTAATCCATAACGAGAGCAAAAAAAGGCAAGGAAGCATAACCCATAGCGAGAATATCATCCGTAGAGCAAAAATAGTCGGAGCAAGAGAAACTGACAAGCCGCAGTACAGACGCAGCAGTGGCAGCAGAGCAGGAACGGCAGCAGCAGCAGCAGCAGCAGCTATCTCGCCGCAAGGCGAAACTGTAATCAAACGTCAGGAAGCAGCACGTCCGCCATGACGGCGACGTGCGCTTGTAATACGATTGTCGGCCAAGTGGCGTATGTACATATAGGAACCTGCTGCCGACAAGCCCCCAAGAGTAAAGCTTGGGCAGGTAATCGCTGTGGCGAGCTGCAGCAGCAGCAGCAGCAGCGACGCGATCGCTCTGATGGCCCGAAAATAGCGAGCCATGTGGTCAACGTCGCGCTTGGCTTAGTGGCCGCCCCCCCTAACCGATAAACATACAGGCTTACTCTTGAAAGAGCGTAAAAAAACAAGCGAAGACGCGCACTTTCACTCACTATCGCGAACGCCTGTCTTTGATCTTTCTTGAGATGGGGGACGCTCGCAGCATGCG
This sequence comes from Eupelmus urozonus, assembly GCA_900480035.1. NCBI lineage: Eukaryota > Metazoa > Arthropoda > Insecta > Hymenoptera > Eupelmidae > Eupelmus > Eupelmus urozonus. The sequence goes on along the minus strand of UELX01000258.1, from coordinate 31,583 downwards.
AGACGGAAATAGGAGCTTCGCGGAACTTAACAATTAGCGCTAATTATAAAGATGCGGAGCGCGCTCTCTGCTCGATATATTCTCTGCTTTTATACTTCTTCGACAGTTTTATTGCAAGTTTGGTTTTTCAAGGAGAGCTCTTATGTAATAAGCTCATCTTTGGATTATTTCGTGTTATCAGTAGCATTAGATATGCGACTGGCTGACGATACTTACATGTATTTACAGAGCATATTTGAATTAATAATAAAGCAAGTCGCGCTCTTCACTTAACGTATCCATTCTATCGAGAAAGCTCAGGCAAGTTCATTCCTAGCAATTAAAAGCCCTCGTAATTAGACTTGTGAAGCAAACAAACTTCACTTCTCACTTCGCTCTCAAGACTCGCCTTACAAGCAGTAACCCGGGAAGTTCCTCCTGAAATCGAAAATCGACTTTCGGGAAGCTCGAACGCAAGCTCTTTCCTCCACTTCTCGAAGTACTCACTCCCATTGCCGTAAAGTCGTCCTCGCTCTATCTCCTCCGCCTTCATAACTCGACTTCGCTACTTCCGCTAGCTGCAGTTTCGCGCGCGCGCGCGCGGCCAAGTCCCTTGCAACAACATCGCGAATGTTAAACTCGAGAGTGGTTTTCGTATTCCGCGAGAGAGCTGCACCTACACGCAGACACACTGAGAGAGCGAGAGTAGCGCGCGCGCCAGGTGCTACACACACGCGCGCAAGCAGTGATACGGACCGGAAGGTACTTTAATGCCCCGGGAGCCATTCGGTGCGCTGGCAAGAGAGAGAGAGGGAGGGAGGTAGTAGGAGTCTGTAAGTTAGCCACGTACAATTACCATACATCTCCGCTCCAGTAACTCTCCGCTCTTGCGCGCGCAGAGTGTAGCACAGTTACAGCGTTTGGACGTCGGGGGTGCAGCTGTTATGGATGGATATCCCGAGCTGCTCCCCGCATCGCGCGCTGTCTCTCGTTTTCAGGCGAAGGATACGCGAGGCTCTCTCCTCTCCGGGTTAACGCCGTGTGTCAATCTCGGAGAGCGAGATGCCGCCGCCACCCACCCGCCCAAGAGAGCCTGGACCTATACTGTTACCTACTCGCTTTTACGTTCCAGCGACCCTCCCTCTCTCTCTCTCTCTCTATCCTGCTCCTGTCATCTGAAGATTACCTTCTGGCCTCTTCTGCAGTAACTATCCGAGACTCTGGCTGCGGGAGTGCATTCATCCTGTATTTTCTGCTGCTGTTGCAAAATATATGGACTCGACGAGAAGTTAGTTATTCAACCTGAAACTATGCAGATTTTCTTTTCAATTTTTTTCTAAAATATGCTCTGTTTATTTACAAGCTGTTATATACAGAAGATATACTTAATAATTATACGTATATAATTACAGAGCAAAATTTGTACATAGTAATCCAATATTCAGACAAAATTGTTGAAATATTTATGTTGAAAATTTTATTCACTCGTTAAATTATAATATTCAGACCATAATTATTTTAAACGTTATATTCAACCATTAAATTTGTTTTAAAATACAAAACGATAACATAATAGAGATTTAATGATCCCATTAAATTTTACAATAAACTTTGAATTAATCACATAAATCAACATTCCAACTCACACAAAAGAATTAATCAAGGATTAAAAAAAATTAATTGCACAAGTGTTGCGCGGGAGACAGAGGAGAGGGCGAATCAGCGTTTTATACGAGGTTGTAAATGCCACTCGAGCCGTGGAATCTGTCACCCTGACGGCTTTGCGGTTTTTTTCTCGGTCGAAACGAGGGAGAGCCTCCAAAGTAGACGGCAGAGTGAGATTTAAAACAATTACAAGGATCTCGAGAAGATGAGGAGAGGGGGCCGAGCTAATCTTGAGGGCGGTTTAATTAAAAGTGGTGCCAACTGACGGGTGGCCATCGATCAACACTCCCGCAACAAGCCAACTTTCGCCCCGACGTCTCGCAAGATGACGTGCGCACGCTACACTCCAGAGACATAATTGTCTCGTTTAATAAATCCGGATTGCATGATCGATTTGATGAATTTTTCTATATACCATTTACACATTTTTCTAATTATATTTATAGAAGTTAAGTTTCTTATTTAGTATCAGAATTATAACAATTATAAAAGAGCAATTACGAAAACAGTTTATAATATTACAGGCCTGCGACACAATGTCGTAATTTCATATTTATTATAGTTGATAAAAATTATCCAAGTAAACATTAAACCTGAGATTATCTAAATAAACAATAAGAGTAGCGTTTCAACTGAACATGTTACATAATGTGACAAAACTGAAAGAAAAGCAACGCAATTAAAGCACCATTTAAAACACAGTCAACCAGCCAGTCAATCATTGCTCAGCCAACATCTCAAGATCGATCGCCTCGAATCAAGCTCGCGTCACGTGCTCACGCAAGAAAATTCGAAAGACGGCCGGCAGATGGACGGAGCCACGCGCGCGCGCGTGCCTTGGAATGCGAAATATGCGCTTAGCGAGGCACGCGCCGAATCGCGTCTTTCGGCATTCCAGTTGCGCCCGGCATGCGTCGGGAATGTCCACCAGGTGACGTGCGAAGCGCAGTCGGCGTGTCACCCTATACACAGGCCGGACGCGTTGGTTTGCTCCTGTCTTTCGAGCCCGTCTTGAACGACTCGAAGACTGATCGCGCCTGTCTTCGTCTGGCGACGTGAAGGAATTGGGGGTATTCGCTCTTGAGAGTGGACCAGCGCGCTGATCTGTCAAATTGCTTTTTCAGATTTCGGAGTTTTTAGGTTTACGCTTGTCGAGGATTGTTCAATCAAGTATAAATATTACTTTTAGCTTGATGTTTACTTTTAGTTATTTACAAATAAAATAAAATTTAAATATGTTTTTTCGTTTTTATGAAAACACTTATTTTGTTGTTGTAATATTCTAGTTTATTAGAAAAATGCTTTTAGAATAGTTTTTGCTTTAAAATTAATTATTTTGGTGAACGAAAAAAGCAAAATTAATGAAGAAGATGGAAGTCGAACTCAATTTCTTTCTCTGCGCTCGATTTGATTTAGCACAAGAAGGAAATAAAACGAAGTAGAAGAAGAAAAAGAAGAAGCCAGCAGAGCGACGGCGGCTCTTCCACCCACACGAGATGATAAGCAAAAGCTCTCTCCAATCCTCTCAAAGCTTTTTCAAATTGCGAAGGTCGAATCTTTCGAATCGCGCGTAACCTTTGATCCCCGCGCGCGCGAGCAGCGCGCCAGAGCAAAAGTCCAAGTGAACTCGGCCAGGAAGCAGGGGGAAGACTTGGTTGTTGTTAAAAGCCACTGCTTTACATTTTCTTTTGGCCCGGGCTTTCCCGCCTGGAAAAGAGAGCTTATCCGCGAAAGGGCAAGTCAACCTGTAACCCCTCCTCGTCCAAACTTCAGCGCGATAGAGGGAAAAAAGAGCAAATCCACTCGGACTGCGCGTTATGGAAACGGTGATTCGAAAAGCGGGAGCCAGAGAGCGAGCGAGTGTAGGGGATGAAAAGGATAGCGCTCGTGTAGGGGCGCTTCTCGCGTGCAGCGAGGTCATCCCTCGTCTCGTCCGAGAATTTATGCTCGTTGTCCCTACAACCATCCTAACTAGTCCACCCACTTACTTACCCCCCTGGCTTCAAGGATAGGCCGTGGCTGGGGGAGAGGGCGAGGTTAGACCGCGACGGCTACTGCTGCTCTCCCTTAAAATATCACCTCGTGCCCGAGGCACGCGGCTGGCCTTTATCTACTTGTCGACGCGCGACAGTGCAACGCTGGACTTGCTCCGCGCGTTGCATGCTACTTCTTTTACGCCCTTTACAAGGAGGCAAGGGGGAAGTTTTAAAGCCACGCAAGATAGGCCAGGGGTCAAGCGGATAGAACACGTGTTTGCATTTTGATTCCTAAGGCTCGTAATTCTTTATTTGGATTTATAGGGGTGGTTCGGGTTATAAGGTCTGTGAGAAGTTTCTGCTGCTTTCAAATGATTTTTACGAATAGATTATGGAGTTGAAGACGATGGAATAAGTATGGGCAGATAAAAATTTACAAATTATCGAATAGGAAACAAAATTTATATTTTGAATCTCAAAGAATTTTTTGAAAATAAATGCTTGTTAATTTTAATGAATGTTTTTATAAATTTACAATTTTATAAAAAGCAAGATACACAAAATATATAAATAAAATTGCTTTTGATTTTGTTTAATTTTTTTGGATTATAAAAGTTTGGAATCCAGGTCAATACAAGTTATTGATTTTCCAATATTATTTTAACATTTTTGTGATATATATCAATATTGAATAAAAATCGAAATAATACTTGAAAAAATCAAACATCGATTTCATTCATTTATTTATTTTGTTTTTTTGTTTTTTTTTTAACAAAAAATCGTAACTCGGGACACTAAAATAAATACGTTGCCAGTCAGGCTCCTCAAATCAGAATGGCAAGAAGAGTGGCGCGAAAGGAAAGAATATAGCGGTACGGCAGCGTTCCGCTCTTCCTCGTTCGCTCCCCTTCTTTCCCTCACCTCCCGTCGGCCGTCGGCCGTCGGCCTCCTCTATAGCCCATGTAAAGCGAGAATTTACATAACCTTCCAACAGTTTTATCGCCTCGCTCTCGTAAGGCGAGTAGCTGCTAGCCAGGAGAGCCTCGACGAGTGTAGGCTCTTCGCGCTTACTATCCCGGCCGTGATCTTGTGGCCAGTTCCGTCGGCTCCTCCGCTCCCGAGTTTATCCTCGAGATCCGCGTGTGGGAGTGTTCACCGAGATACGCGCGCGCGCGCGCACACTGCGGTCAGGAAGTAACGCGCGCCGCAGCTCTCACTCGCTCTCCGGCTCTTTCTCCGAGATTTATGGTTATCCGAAAGGAGAGAGAAAAAATACAGTAGAGACTGAGCCGAGGCTTGATTCCATTTAAGTTTTTGTGCGTGCGTATAGCCGCTCTCTCTCTCTCTCTCTCTCTCTCTCGCCCCCGCGCCAGCGAGGAAAGCACCTTTTGCGGAGATGCTGCGGGCTCTGGCTAGTTTAGATTTGTGGACGCGTGTACTGGCTTATCGGGGGGAGCGTTTAGAGGAGCCTTCCCGATATGACCCTTTTTGGTATTGGTTTTAGTGAGTTTGAAGAAACTTTGGACGATATCTCACTTGCTTGTTTGTTCTTATTTTGTTTGCTCTACTTTTCGTTATATGATATCGTGACAGTAACACTGAGTGGTCTCTATGATGAATATTCACCGTTTATTCACCTGCTAAAAAGTAATCCGCGTTGTTTAACGCCAAGACATCGACAATGAAAACCAGGCTTTATTGCCAGGGCAAAGTGTCGGGACGCTTCATAATTTCTATTGCCCGCACATCTCTACCTCGCGTATAAATATTAATTACGCGCTCCTAATAGTCAGCAAAGTATCCGCCGAATAGCCGTCATTTATCAGCGGTTAATTATCCCTCTTGTTTCTCTCTGTATTTTCTCTCCAGCGTTCCACACACGTATACACATGCACACGTGCATGTAAAAAGTGGAGACGACGACGAAAAAGGAAAGAAGAAAAAGACGAGCGTTGGCCGCGCATCCATCTCCCTATTATCGAGGCTATAGGTGCGCTGCTGGCGCTCGCTCCCTTTCCGCGCTGCTCTCCTTAACGGGCCGCCGTTATACGCACCCCTCGGGTTTAACGAACCGCAAATGCGTTGTTTTAACGACGTCGTTAATATTTAACCAAATATCCGCCGCGCGCTGCCCCGGCTGCTGGGCTCGCTCTCTCTCTCTCTCTCGCGCGCGCAGCGCGCGACCTCTGATGTGCGGTCGGGGCCAGCGCGGGCAACTGCCGGACAAGATTGAATTAGGAACATGATATTTTGCCGGCGAATCTTGGCCGCCTATAGTTGCCGGATTAATACAAAGTATAATGAGGCACGTATGAAGGGGAAATTTTGTTTTGCGCGCTCTCTGCACCTGCCTCGAGCGTATGTAAGCGGGTTTATGCGAGAGTTTGCTTCTATGCTGGGAGCTCGATAATTATTCTAATTTTTCTGGTCTTTGACTGAGTATTATTTGTAATTATTACGGAATTGAAGTATATTGAAGCGAGCCTTTTGTAAAGAGTTTTAAAAGCCGGGCATAGTTATACGATAGATTTGTTAGGATCTTGATAAAAATAAGTGACTATGATGAAAGGTTTTATACAAATTATCTATTTGCTTCACGTTTGCATGAGTTGAAGTGAAATAATAAAATCTCCTTTAACAATAGCGTTCAGCCTATTAGAAATGTCTAATAATCTGATTTTATTTAAGTATTTCAACTCATAGTAATTAAAAAATTACTTTTAAAATTTCGCTAAAATGTTTTTCTGAAATTGTCACCAGCACAGATTCGAAGATTTATCATTAATTGATCCACCATTTATGAAAAATTTGGTTCAAATAAACATACTTAAAGCTGAAAAGCCATAAGTGTATACAGCTTATCAGAGATCAATTCAATCAAGTCCGAATGAACATCGAGCCATTGATGGCGCACTTTTCGCAGAACTAACTTCAGGATATACGTAGAGCGGTCTTCGTCGCGCAGTCCTCGCGCGTCCACCCAAAAGCTACTTGGCCATGCGCGAAAGAAAGCGCGGCTCAAGGAAAGAGGCTCTCAGGCTCCTTAATTGCATCTATTTATGCCCCTTTGCTTCCGCTCGCGCGCCGAGGAGAGGAAAGTACGTGACATGTTTATGAAGAGAAGCGGCCAGAGCCACTAATGCCCGATGCCCTCAATCAACCTTTCTCTCTCTCTCTATCTCGCTCTCTTTCTCTCCCTTTCGTCCCGCACGATCATCCCCCCACCTACTTTCGGCCGTTTTTCTTCTCTCTATGTGCTCCCGAGTTTGGCCCCTTCGTCGCTCTCAAGAGCGTATTGATCTTTCGGGGGGTGCGCTTTGATCTACCCGAAGGCTCTCTCCTTCTCTATCTTTTTTCCACCCTCATTCCTTTTCGCTCACGCACACCTACGCATAACGTACACGCGAATAATGGACAGAAGTGCGTAAAGCTTTCGTGTGTTTCTGCGGCTCCGACACCTAAGTTCATCGTCGAAATTTTTTCTCCTCTCCCGCTCGGACCTCGACGATATATACGTACTACGCCAGTAATTAGAAAAATGAGTTAGCGCTCTTTCTCTCTCTCTCGAGGCGCGCTAGTTAAGGGACTTTTTCTAGGATTTGTGGAGGCTGTGTCGTGACGGGAAACGTAGTGGGCAGTAAGAAAGAAAAGTTGCTCTCGCCGCCGAGTCGCTTTCTCGTTCGTCGGCTAGAGTCTTTTCGTTTAATGATTAATTTCGTCGTTATTCATGGCTCCGTGGGAATTTCGTCTTATGCCCGCAATTTACAAGGACATGTGAATAATATACATTTATGGCTTGGTTATAGATCTTCAGGAAGCTGTAAATTACTGATCGATTGCTCTTTAATGTGAAATAATAATACTGCTCAATATGGAATTATGAGATCGCATGTAAATATTAGCGATTTTCGATTGAGTAGAATCAAGATAAATAAAATATATTAACTGTACCATATTTACGAGTATATATGTCATACAGAATTATACAAAAATAACTATGAGTCAAATTATTTAAAAATGAGATGCACGAATATTGACAAAAAAAAAGAATAATATAAATTTTCCTTTTAATAAAAAAATCGATATTAAAAGTAATAAAAAATTACAAATAGAGCAACTAACCCAAGAAACTTTCCACAGTAAAAATCGAAAAAAGAACGTTAATAAACGAATATACTTTGAGCTCGAAAAATAAGAATAATGTTTTTTTGCAGTTAGCGGAAAGAAAGAAAAATTGAAAAACCAACAATATATGGAAAATGAACTAAAGCCCGTATTGAAGTACAGGGCGAACGTTATGTAAGGGTAAACAAAGCCTGGAGATACACAGGAGATCGAAGAATAGTATAGGTGGCTAATTGGAAGCCTCGGGCAGTAGAGTAAACGATCGTTTTTCCAGCTGAAAAATAGCGATTCAAAGTAATTTAGCTCGGCGCTCGCGCTTGTTCGGCCTCTATAGATCACGCGCACGCGGAGAGTTGCTTCGGTGTGAGAATATTTAGGGAGGTAATAGCCGATATATATTTTGCTGGAGAGCAAGCGAGCCATGCTGAGCCAGAGTAAGAGAGAGCGAGACACTGGCCTCGTAAATTCCTTTTCAGATGTCCCTGTCTTTTATGTTTTGTGAGAGAATGAGAGAGAGAGAGAGAGAAAGAGAGACCGCTTTAATTTCTATCTACGAGTTTCGTGTTTCTAATTAAATTTACTTTTCTCCCGCGCTTCCAATATAGCGGCAATGTTTGAAATGACTTTAATTATTTCTTATTGAGCTATTGGAAAAATACGAGTTCATCGTACTTTTAAAAAATTGTATTCATATTTACTAAGTAAAAATTATTATTTATTAGATATGTAAAAATAGATTTATTTAAAGACTTATGTAAAATAATTATTTAATTTCTTTATAAAATCAAATTACTAATAAATTAATTTTAAGTTTAGAAAAATGAATTTATTGATCTAAATTATTTAAATTAATTTTAGATATCAGAAGACTACAATAAAAGAAAAAAATACGTTTTCAACAGATCATTTAACGCTTTAAAGATAACGATAGTCAAACATTCGGTGTCTTCAATTAAACCCTGTCCTTAGATTTCCTTGTTATACTGGTAATTCTACTCCGTTAAGACGAAGACGTGGCCTGCGGGGCTGTGATGACTTCCCGTTTGTAGTAACTAAATGCATTTGACAACGGAAGCCGCGTCTCCCCCTTTTAGCTTATTTTGGCCTTGAGCGATTTCTCTCTAAAACAGTGGGATGTCATCGCGCTGGCTGAGAATTGTTTCGCAAAGGATCATCTCCTAACTTGTGATCTGGATTTCCTGATTATCCTTATAATTAGCTTTCTGATGTCATTCGCATACTTGTTATCGTCTTAAAATACGTAAAGACACACCATCTACCCGAAGATGAGTATAATACAGATAATCAGTACTTTCCATTTTTGTTTACACTTTGTCATTGACATTTTTTCAGATTCTAGAATACAAACTGAAAAATTATTTAGTTTTTCTAGATTTTTTTCTATTGAAACTATAAAAAATTTAATCCTTAAACCAAAAAATATATTTGCCAAATTCTTTTATATAAACTTCGTAAATAAATTTTATGTTCCTTTTTATCGAAATAATATTTCACTACGATATTCCATTCACATATGCCCTGGTATTTGACTTTCGGCTTACTTAGCATTTCCATGAAAATACAATACCTCACGCATGTCCGATAAAAGTAAAAGTTGTGCTAGCAGCAGCAGGAGGCAGCAGCATCGCACGTGTCAATCTCCGCGTTGTTATAACCTTGTCAACTGACCTCGCTTTACTGGACATCGCGTGTGCTCCGTTGCGAAAGGGTGCGTATATACGTACGCAGGACGCGTCGAATCCTCATGGGAAAAACTTTTACCAAATAAAAGGAAAACTCACTGGACAAGCTGAACGTCCAGCGGAATCAACCCTTTCCTTCTGTACATAGCGTTTTCATCGGGCCGGCCGTACATGTGTGCGCAGTCGCGTCCGAGACTTCCCCCTGTAATATTAATTTAATAACGCGGCAGGCTATGCTGGAACAATTGACAGGCAATAACGTGCCTGGCAATCAAGAGGCGCGCACGCCCCAGTAGTTAGAGAAACCCTTTGGCTTCTCTCGCGGTAGTGGCTCTCGAGAATCCGCCGGAAAAAGGCGCGGGAGAGAACGACGGATATATGAGAAAGCGAAAGAGAAAAAGAAAGAAGGAGAGCAAGTCAAGCGTCGTTGAGCGAAAGGGGAGAGCCTCGGCGAAAAAGACTGTGCAGGGATGTGTGTATATATAGCGAGGGTATAGAGCTTGCCTGTAAGCGATTCAACCCTTCTGTTAGTGTCACTCGGGAACGAATACTTTACTGCCATATACAATGGGTAGTTGTTCTTGTTGATTTCATCGCACGTCGCTCAGAGCCCACTGGGAATCAAGAAAGGGTCAAACGACCTAAGAATCCCATAGGGCCTGCATTACTCTGCACAAACTTATGGCCCTAACTGCCCTCCTTACTGTCGTGTGCATAGCAATTCCAGACGAAAATAATTAATTAACTTAGATTGTTTCTTTCTGTTTTTGTTATCCACAATTTAACTTTAACTTAAGGATTCTCTTTGACAGAAATAAGAAAGTATGACTGATTGTTGCCGTTGATGGTGAAGATTAAATAAAAGTATTATTATTTTTTATATATATAAAATAATTACAAGGTACATTATATTTACTAACCATATTAATTGTGATTTCTAAAAAGTTAAAATTTAATAATACAAAATATAAAATAAATTCCTAAGTAACGAAATTGTTCTAATTATAGATTTATTTTGGCAATTTGTCTGCAAATGGATACTCTGGATGTATTTCAACTCTGCAAGAATAATATGATATGAGATATTACATTATATAAGTTTTGACTTAAAAATTCTAGGATTTACTTACCCCCAGGTGAAAAAATCAAACTTCCGATATTTGCCATTTTGATCCAAAGATTTCAATTGATTAAAGTCATCATATGTTAATGTAAAATCAAAAATATTAATATTCTCCTTTATTCTATTAGAGTTTGAGCTCCTTGGTATAACAACAACATTCCTTTGTAAATTATATCTCAATATAATTTGTGCTGGCGATTTAGAATACTTTTCAGCAATTTTTTGAACAAGTGGATGCGAAATAAGTGGTGGTAACTCAACAACTTCACGTTTTCTTCGCCAGTGAATTATCCCACCAGATCCGAGTGGTGAATAACCTGTTACGACTATGCCCAAATTTTGACAGAAATCAACAAGCTCTTCTTGTTGAATGTACAGATTATTTTCTATCTGTAAAATTTAGAATGTTATTTTAAAATAATGTCAATAAAAAAATTTCTATTATAAAATAAAAAGAAGAAAATTACCTGCAAATTGGTTGGTTTGATTTCCGCTGCATTCCATATTTTCCATATTTGCGTTTTATTAAAATTACTAAGCCCAATAGACTTTATTTTCCCAGCTTTGACTTGTTCTTCCATTGCCTTTAAAAATGTTATTCGTTTTTTTTACCTTTAAATATGCTATAGTATGTATAAGAATCATAAATTTAAATCATTAACTTACTTTCCAAATAGCAATGTGATCTGTTGTCATATCAATCTTAATAGTTCCATTTTCATATGTATCAGGTTTAAAGTCAGGTGTTCTTAAAAATCCAAATGGATGGTGAATTAAGTACAAATCGATATAATCTAATCCCAAATTATTTAAAGACATTTCTAAAAACTTTGAAACGTCAGATGGTCTATTTCCGTACGGAGGTAGCTACACAATAGAAGTTTAATTATTTTTGCTATTGATTTAATGCTTATCAGGAAAAGTAATACATATATATATATATATATATAGTTGTATATATTTATTACAAATACCTACTTTTGTAGCGATATATAAATCTTCACGTTTTCCACCTTTTGCAAACCATTTTTTTAGGGTTTTACCAATATCTTTTTCATTACCGTAATAAGTGCCAGTATCAATATATCTATATCCATTTTCAAGAGCAGCCGTTACTGCTTTTTCAACTTTATCAAAATCTATCTGTTAGAGATGAATATTATTTATGGTACTGAACATATAAAGGTAGTACTTGTCTAAAGTATGTTGCTTTTATTATTTAAACATAAATCATGATAACAGAACAAAATTTTAAGAAAAATTAATTTTTATCTTTAATTACCTTTAATTTATCTTGAATGCTTTTGCCAAATTTTAGATAGATATAATAGTCAAATTTTTCTGATTTCATCCACACGTATACAAAGTGACCCAACTAATCCGGACACGAAGTTTTTAAAATGTAAAAAAATTCAAATCAAGAGGACTTTAAATAAATATGTTATGAAAAATCTTCTTGAAAAGAATTAATTTTCCTCAAGATCTTGTTTGATTACCATAACTTTCTAATTTTATAAATAATAAACTATAGAGTTGTATAAACAACATATTGTACAGTAAACTAGTACTACTTTAAGAAATGAAATGGAATTTTGTTAATATTTCTTACAGAAGCTGTACCGAATCCAATTAATGGTATTTGATTGCCATCGATAAGTTTTATAGTTGATTTATCTGTGATTTCGGACTTTGCAAAATTTATTGCTATAGATACTAATATGCAATATAACAGCATCATCCTAAAAGATTTATAAAATATTATATAAAAAAATTAATAATTTTTTTTTGAAGCTTACCTAAGCTCCTTTCATTTACGGCTGTACTGTGTGAATGAATGATTAGTGCTACAGAGTTAATTTTGGAACTCGTTCTGTTCCTCTGTTTTCGGATACCAACTTGGTGTTTACTAACAGAGTGAAAATTAATAATATATAAACACATCCATTATATCTTATGTAATTCTATAAATAAATAGTAATAATGATTTAGATAAAAATAATTTTGAAAAAGAGACTTTATTATTGTTTGTCACGATCCAAGGACTTTAATGAATAAAAAACTAACGTTTTTAGCATCCACGCATTTCGAACTATGTAATAAAAAAATAGAATTCTTAGTTAAATAAATAGCAATATTAAACTAAAGCTAATGAAATTTGTTACCTATTTTATCAGTTCTGGCTACTTTTTAATTACCCATTTAACAACTATGACCAGTGACAGTTAAATGACTCCGGATAATTTCTTTTTAAAACTTATATAGCTTTCAAAAAGAAGATAAAACATTAATTTTCCATCAGTAAAAAAACTCAATTCGTAGCGATAATATTTATTACTAAATAATGTAAATATGAATTAAGATACTAACAATAATAATGATCGTTAATAAGTTATTGTACTAAAGCCCTAACAGCACTAATGCTACACCTGACTATAACACTTACTGGAAATGCTTTCAAATAATCACAGTTTCAAAATTTGGAACATTTTAAAAATTCGATAATACTTATGAGATTTTTATACTTTATCTATTGCATATTTAATTGAGTAAAGATAACAGACTTATTGATACAACTGTTATTCAGAATAAATCAAAGAGTACATAATTATTTTAAACTAATTATTATGCAAATCTGTATGATAAGTAAAAACGTTAACTACATGATTCACTTTTTAGAAAAAAACGGTTCAGTTTTTAATTATAATTATATACATTTTGATACAACAAGTGATTAGTATACTAACCAGGAGACTGTCACACCTTCAGATCTTAAATCTTAGTGAAACTTTGGGATATTTTTTTAGATACTAAAAAATAAACGAAGCCACAGCCATACGGTCTAACGCTTTAGAAAACTCAAGTTACGGACGTTTGTAGTCTTATTTAAAGGTCTCCTGGTAAGATACAAATAATTTTAAATAAGTATTATATTCAAGAATAATGATTGAACTGCAAAGAGAAATAACATTTTCACGAATAAGTAATTATTCATAAGCAATAATATTTATATATGAGGAGAGCACGACATTCAAATGAGTAGAGCATAATAGCTTTTTTTTTTAATAAGAATGCGTGTGCGACAGAGGAAAATATGTAGGAAAAATAATTTTTAAAAGAATTTTTACTTACGGTCTTTCGCAATGATCACTCCAGAATATTCTTTTGCTGATGATACATCTTCAGATCATAAAAACTTAACTGTTTCTCCAATAGACAGTGAAGCATTAGTGTCTTCGACTATGATGGACCTTTGATTAAGTACTGTCAGTGCTTTACCTTCTACAAGCTTTACCTTTTTTAGGTAAACTAGTGGCATTTTGCGCGCTTCTCGCGATTTGCATTTTTTGTTTGTATATGCATACTTTCAAGCATTTCTTAAGTTTTGAGGTTCAAAATTCTTAAACGATTTCAAAACATTGTTTAAATTATCATGAAATCAAAATGTGTTAATTAATATATTCATTATTTTATTATTTATTTAATTTGCTTTGTATTATAAATGACTTTCATAAATAACTTTGTAAAAATTAAATCTATTTTAATATTTAAATACTTTTTATAATTTGAATTTTAGCGCCTATTCAAAAGCAACCAATCAAAACTCGTTTCAAGCGGCTTCACTTTTCGTGTATCTCTTTTTTAAGAAGAGATTGTTATTTGAAATCAGCTTCCTTAATAATCCCTGTGCGAGCGTACAGGGCAATGGCAAAAAGAAATAAGATATCCAGCTTTGTTGATCTCCTTCACCTATACAACATTCCACCAACAATATCCCAAACATACTAAATCAGATTCCTTCTCCAGCAGCGCAATATCAGAGTGCTTCAATTTTAACCACCATGTCAAAAGCTAATTGCCCGTGCCCACTTCTCTGGCCGCGTGCGCAGATATCACTACTCTCCCCTCGTCAAGCCAGCACATCGCGCGCGTCCATAATAGCTCGAACTAGCTGGGAATCTATATACACATCGCATCTGCAGGCCCGCGCGTCGTCTTCTCTCGAGAGCTGTCAATCTTCCTCGAAACTCAAGTTCGGAGCTACTCCGTATCTTCTCCGCTTGGGCTCGGCTCTTTGTCCCTGCGTGAACATCGAGTTCTCTCGGACTTGTGACGTCAGGAGGCGACGCCCGACAAGAAGTACCAGGCGCGTGCGGCCGCGATAATACCGCGACGGCCCTTTGCCAGCCGCGAGTGAGTGTGCCCAGAAATATCCGACCGAGCTGCGCGTCCGCGAAGAGGTGGTAGGAACGGGAGCTGCTGCTGCTACGCTCAATGGAGAAAAGAGGCTCGATAAAAAAGAAACTATGTCACGAATGATTTACGGTTTCGGAGCTAAAATTAAATGCCCTTGCGCGCGCGCTCGACTCTGAAAAAATCATTGCATAGTGGCGTATTTTTTCATACCTCGCCCGTTGTATTTTAGTTTTACTGCTGGCGCTCTAAGCTTGTCTGGAGCGATACTTGAGAGCGCTACAAGTAGCTTTTGTAGAATATACGTGTTCTTGCGTGGGTTCAGAATTTTTTTTGAAAACTTTAGTGTCTCAAAAATATGTAAAGTAATACATTTAGCAAAAAATAGTATTTTTTTAAAATTGGTATAATTAAGTTTGAACAAATATTATTTAAATTATTATTTTCGTAATATCCCTTGATAATCACTATATAATTGCCTGGTTTTTTTCACAACAGAATTAATTAAAAGTTATACGTATAAAAAAATTAATTACCCACAAAGCGAAGCAAGATGTAATTTGTATTTCAAACTTTAAAAAAGTCCATTATTCGGTGGCAAAACATAAATATTTTCTCCTCATCGGCAGGCTCTTCAATGCGCATTATAAAATTATTTTCATCATTTCGCGAGCTCTTAGACACCTGTGTGCAGGTGCAAAAATTGGATTCGCTCTCAGGCGTTCTTCTCTTAATCTTTTTCTCATTTCTTCTGGCGCGAGAGCGGCGGCCTCGATATACTCCAATTTCTTCTCTCGCGCGTTATCTCACTCTCTTTCTCTCCCTCGCTCACTCAATTTCATTCATTCCTTTAACCACAGCATTTTCATCTCTTCCCCCCTCTTCTTTCGCGTATTTTCTCCTTTTTACAGCCGCATTCCGCGGCGAGCGCGCGCGCGCAAGCGAGCTCAGAGAGCGCACAGCAGAGAGCCACTCGCCCCCACGTGTAATACGTGTAAAAGGAAGATCGCGCGCGGGCGCGAGGGCCAGTATACTATTTACGTATATCCCTTGGAATCAGTGTGTGCTCGTATATACCTACCGGAGAATCCCTGAGAGAGTCGCGAGCTCTATGGCTATCGCGAGAGAGGCTTATACAAGGCTCGCTCTCGCGCAGGTATATAGGAACCGAGGACGATCGCTCGTACAATCCGGTAGGACGTGCCTTGATCCTCTCTCTCTCCCTCTCTCTCCTCTCTTTCTGTCCAGCACACCGCGTGTACTATACTTGCAGGATGCTGCTACTTCAATTCCATGAGCTGCACGGATAATACTCCGTTCTCTCTCGCTCTATCTCTCTTCTCTTGCGCTCAGCACGAGCACATCCCTAGCTTCTTCGAGGAGAGCGAGCGCTGCCGAGCAGAAACGTATATACGAAGCCACCGGGATAATTTGCCCCCGGGAAAATGACAGGGTGCACTCGCTTCTCTCTATCTCTCTCGAGCGTCCAGCAGCAGGAGTAGTGCTGCACGCTCGGGCCTTCTCTGTGTACAAGGCTCGGGCTGCCGCTAGTCAAGTTAGAGGCATGCGTCGAAGAACTGCGGGGAGGCTGCTGCTTGCGGGAGTCGTATATGTTAGGCATGGAATAACCGATTACCGCGGGTCACGCGCGCATAATGTCGCCTTCTTGTAAGAAGCCTTTGCCAATTTTTTTTTTATTTTGAATACAATCTGTGGAGCTGCATTTATTTTCAACTGCTGATATGCTTTGTTTAAATAATAACGATTGTTTCAAAATAAAACTTGTTGTAATTTTCTTACATCATGTTGGATAGATAATGTAGAATCTAGGTGTCTCTAATTGGTCTTTTGTACAACAACAAGTCACTTCAATTATTCTTCTCTTATCTCGTCCTTCAACGCTAGAATCCATCACGTTGATAAGCAACAATTAAATCATTATATAACAGTCAAGTGATTTCAACCTCCGAGCAAATGTATAGCCCGCTGTCTCTCGAATGCATTACGAAAAATAGAATCCAAACACAATGTGCTTTCGCATCGAACGGAAGTGCCCGTTTTCACAGGGTCGCGTTTCATGAAACAAAAAGATAAATGGGCCTTATCGTTCGCGATACGGTTTTTCCTTCGAAGAGCGAATGAGAGAGAGAAAGAGAAATTCGCGCGGCACCCTCGACAGTTTCCTTCGCGCGGCGAACATAGGCGAGCCATTCGTTACGTGGCTGCGCGAACAAGAGCAATAAACGTGCCAGAGTGCAGTAACGGGTGAATGCTGGAGCCAAATAGCGTCGCTCTCTCAAGCTTCGCTTTATATAGGTCTACTTCGGCACGACCCCCTCGAGACCCGATTTGTCAACTCGTTAGTGGAACTCGTTTCAACCCCCGTGCGCGGGCGCGTTCTTCCTTTTCGTTCTGCGAACGCGAGCGCCCCAGGTCTTTGATGCCAAGAGTGACCAATAACGAAACTCGAGCTGTTCCAAGACGTACATTGACGAATTGTCGACTCTCTGAGCGCGTTGTTGCGATTAATGCCTTTGGACTCTGTGGAGGGTGCCTGTATTTACGTGATGTATTAATTTTGTTCGAAAACAAATTATTTTAGTAAGGAATGTGTAATAATGGAATACAAAAATTATTTCAGTTTTATATCGTGCAGTCTTTTTTTATAATTCAATGAGCAAACTGAATTTTTTAACTACAAAACAACTAAATAGTCCGATAAACCATTTTCAAGCTTCTCGATTACATAAAACTATTGAATTTATATTTTATTGATATTAATTACAATAACAACATTTACTTTGGTATCCGATCAGCAAACGGATATTCAGGATGATGTTCAATTCTAAAAAAAAACGGAAATATGCATTAGTTTTTACATCATTATATCTCTTTTTAATAATTCAAATCATTTCTTTAAGTAAAATCTCTTTTACCCTATGAATGATAGAAAATCGAATTTCCGGAATTTTCCCTTCTGATCCAATTTTTTCAATTGATTCATTTCAGTCTTTGTTAATTTGAAATCAAATATATCAATATTTTCTTTTATTCTCTTTGGATTTGTACTTTTTGGTATAACAACAATGTTTCTTTGGAAACCATGGCGCAACAAAACCTGGGCAGGTGTTTTATTATGTTTATTGGCAATTTTCTGAACAACTGGATGATTGATTAGTGGTGGCAATTCTACAATAGCACGTTTTCTTCGCATGTGAATAGTTCCACCAGATCCAAGAGGACTGAAACCAGTAAAAACAATACCTAGCTGATGGCACAATTCAAGTAATTCTTCTTGTTGAATGTAGGCATTTGTTTCCACCTGTAAATTAATTGATTGGTTATAATTTATTCAGAAAAATAATGTAAAATTATTAACTTACTTGAAGATTGCTAGGTTTTATTTCTGCATTTTTCCAGATTTTTAAAATTTGCGTCTTATTGAAGTTACTTAAACCGATGGACTTAACTTTACCAGTCTTAACTAGTTTTTCCATTTCCTAATAAAATTATCTTAGTTAAAAAAATGTAGGCAAAATTTTAAGAAATAAAAATAAGATACTCACTTTCCAAACAGCAATATGATCTGTAGAGTAGTCAATAGCAATTGTACCATTTTTACATTGGAGCATTTCAAAGTCAGGTGTTCTTTGCATTCCAAAAGGCACATGAATTAAGTACATATCGACGTAGTCCAGCGCTAAGTTATTTAAAGATAACTCTAAAGCCTTGGAAACGTCAGAAGGCCGAAGTGCATGAGTGGGTAACTGTATTCATAAAAATTGCTATGTATTGGATTTCAGATACATGGCATGGAGTGTTCACGAAAAGTCAGTAATTATCACCCTTTCCCTCCTTTATTTAAATTTGCTTTAAAATGTTTATAAAATATTTAATAAAAAATAAATAATTATGAAATTTAATCATATTTACTTTCGTAGTTATGAAAACTTCTTCTCGTTTTCCACCTTTTGCAAACCACTTTTTTAACGTATCTCCGATAGCTTTCTCATCTTCGTAAACGAATGCCGTATCAATATGTCTGTAACCGTTTTCAAGTGCAGACGTCACTGCAGCATCTACTTGTTCTGGTAACATCTACAAATGACACAGTAATCTTTAATGTGGACAAAAAGCATGATAGATTCTTCAAGAGGAAAAATTTTACCTTGAAAGTTCCAAATCCAACAACAGGCATATTGTTACCATCCAAAAGTTTTATTGTTGGTGTTACTTTAAGTCCATAAGTACAACCAAATATAAAGGATAAACAAACCCAATTCCACGCCGACATTCTAGAATATAGTTATCGAATAACAGCAAATAAATACAAATTAAATATTTACAATTAATATATAAATACCTGGAATGTTTTAACATCTTTTCTTGCCCACAGAATTTTCAAAGTGAAAAGTTCCTTATTCTATCCTTTCCATTATATACACTGACGCAAAATAGAAAAGTATAGATAAAAATGATTGATTTTAGTATACACATATTTACACAGTTGGCCGAAGAAGTGTGTTATAACTCCATAGCCACATGTATCGTAATTGTTTACTAGATATCGATAAAAACTAGTTTATCAAGTATACTTACATCGCAATATGATATTTTTCTAAAGTTTTAGTTTTCCCAATATACTGACAGATTGATTCTCTAAAGTAATGAGAACTCATTCAACTCTTTGATCCTGCCAGTAATTAAGAAAGTAAAGTAATTTATTTCAATTAACAATCCACTTGATCTAAACACAGCTAATCAGGCAATACACGCTTGAAAGCTCACTGTTTGTGTTGTCGAGCCTAACAAATCGTTATCAAAAGATCCATCGAACGCGAGCCCGTATAATGCAAGCGCACGCCTCGATCGCGTGATCAAAAGTAGAGCGCACTTTAGCCCCCCTCGTGACATTCGCGCGTAGGTCTGCAGTCACGTATACACATACACCTACACATCAGCTCACGCACACAGCCGCTTGCGCGCGTTCCTGGCAGAATACGTTGCATAGTTATATTGCTGGCCGAGGTGGTGGGGTCTGTGTATGTGTGTTGGCGCAAAGTCCGAGGGCTCTTCGTGACGGATGTCGGGCCTGAGCCCATTACGCCGAATAGAGAGCCATTGGTCACTCGGCCGGCGCGCAAGAGCGTACCTCAAATTGACGAATGGTAATGAGTTCGCCTTGTTAAACGACTACTACTAGCGGACCTTTGTGTAAGTGTCTGAGCAACCTGCTTTGGAGCACAGAAAGAGAGAGAGAGAGAGGGAGCTTCCAGCTGGAATTAAAGCTGCCCCCATCTATATCTAGAGCCGACTCTTTGGAAAGGTTGGGTGGAGTCGTGAGCGTGCTACCACGAGCCGATAGATTAATATTCGTCCTCGGCTTTAACGGTCTCCTGGCGTTATTACTTTCGGGCTCGCCGATTCTCTACGTGCGCCACCGCGAGTTCTAGGAGCGGTTTTCACAGAGTGAGAATCGATTAGCTCGGCCGACAGAAAACCTTTTTGGCTTTTTTTCTTATAGAGAGATGGGCTCTTTGATCTAGGTTGTTCTATGCAATTTATATATTGACGAGGAATGAGATTACAAATTGAGAGTTCGTGATAGAAGTTGAATTTTTAAAAGTTCGATGATTGAAATAGTGACAGCAAGCGAGATGAGGCTATTATTAGGCTGAACAAAGGTAGCATTATGTATGAGAAATTGAGAAAGGTTTTGAAATTTTGAAACTTTATATTATTTTTTCAAACCTTATTTTGATATTAACTATATTACAATTTTTATAACAAACTTTATAAAACTATTATGCGAATGTCATGTTTTAGAGCTAGTAATATTGTACAGTTATAGTTTGTAAATTTTCCTTGCTGGACAGCAAAGTTCTTTTATAAAAATACAGTAATAATTTTTGTACTCGCAAACTTTAACAAATTTACATGATCCACCATCTCAAAAAAGTTCCATCCAAAGGCTGAAAAAAAAAAGTTTCAACAAGAAGAAACATAGTTTCCTCCGGGCCATTAGAGCTCAAAAAGTATCCCAGCAACTCATACTTCACACGCATCGGCGAACCGCAAAAATAACTTTGCGCTCCCTCGCCTATACTACTTATCCCGCAGAACTTCCAGAAGCTAAAGTTCCATCCACCGGTGTTACACACACAGCTCATGCCTTTCGGGACTGCGCAGGCGTTCGCCAAGAGAATATCAATGTCCGTCGCGCTTTGGATTCGCCGCTCGCATGCTTTAAAAGCTCGCGGGCGGCCTTTGCTCCAAGGATATCCCCTTGCGGACCGCAATACCTAACGGACTTTATTCGACATTGTTGAATGGCGTCAGCTGTAAAAATGATAACGGATGACCCGGGAGAGGCAGCCGCCGCCGGCGAGGGCCCACCGGGTAATGAAGTACGGTCGGCACTGGCCAGCCGCCCCTTCGCCAAGCGCGTATACTCTTCCTCCTTTCGGACTCGAAGCGCAGAAAGAGCCCGCGCTCGATCCCCTCTGGTATAGAGCGAGCGCGGCTTCAAGAATTTACACCCTCACCGCACACTTAGATGCGCGCGCGCGCTGCTCTCTGGGCTTTCTTTTACTTTCGAGACTTACCTTGTTGCAGCCGCCTATGCCATTTCTGCCGAAGCACAAATCCTCTCCGATTTGCTAGCCCCCGGGCCTCAGCGGCGACTTCTGACTGCACTGTAATCGCCTGCTAATGATTACGTCTCGCGTCAGGTGGAGCTGTTATTCATGGCCGGTGATCTTTTAGCTTTCTGAAGAGTTCGCCGAAGTTTCTAGTTTTCTTTGGAAGCGATTTTTACGCGATTTGCATGTGCAGTCACATATATCAGGCGCAAGATGTATTTACGAATGAAAATGAAGCGGCTTGAAAAAGCTGTGTTATCAATTTATAATGATTAGTTGGATCTTTTTATATTTAATTATTGATCTTTTATTACACTTGAAATATAAACGCGTAAAAATTTACTGTTTTTACCCAAAATAATACCAAATTGTTTTAGAACAATTTACGGGCTATGTGGATAGTAAAAAGATATCCGTTAAACTGCTATGAAATTAGGAATCAACTTGCATTATCAATTGACAGAGAGTATAAAGAATCTGCACACATGTACTAATATATAGAAGAAAATAATCTTTAGCTAAAATTTTCTGAGGTCATATGTTATATACTGATTTTATTTAATTATGCTGATTACTTATTTGAGGATAAAATTTGACTTTTATTTACATTTTATATTCAGCTCAAATAAATCATAATAGTAAAAACTATGACATTAGATCATATTTAACATTATACTCTGTAAATTTATTCTGAACACCTGTCAAAATAATTTCTATTACTAATATCTATTCAATTCTAAAATTATCGACATCTTTAAAAAGTTCGTAGAAACAGATGTTATGTTAAAATCTATCATAAATTTAGCCGAGTCTATTAGCCTGTGTGCAGCTGCAGTATTTTACGCTCTAAAGTATACAACGAATAAGTTTGAATAACCTTTTGCATTACTCTAGAATCCAATTAAATAAAGTCATTATAATTTTAAAGTGCCTGCAGAAAAATTATCTGCAACATGTTTTCCAGACATTTGTAAACTAATGCATATTTTATTTCGAAGTTTTGAGTTTCTTAAATTTATTAGTTCCTTAAAACTGTCGCAGCAAAAAAAATTGTTGCACTGTAGCTTCTGCATACACCCGACCATTCTAGCTTGGTGTTGCATTCAAGGCCCATAAAATTCCGCGTTATTACCGGGAAACAGAGCGCGCCGCGTAATTAACACTTCACGATGCATTAGTGCTACCCTTAACTTCTATATACCTCTTGTGTACTCGCTCTCTCACTCTATATCTCAGTCTCGAGTCGAAGCAGCCGGTCTGCTGCGAGAGGGGCCCTTGCAATAAACTCGAAATGACCCGTCCTGCGGTAGTATATAGTAGTCTTCGACTCGTCTCTCTCCCCCTTTGCTTTTGCTTCCGTTTCTTGCTGGGGAAAAAGTGGACCGAGACCGAATTCTTTTTGCTTAGCTCGCGACTTCGTGGACTTTGTTTTTGAAGGAGAGGGATCGTCATTGCATGACGTTGAGGATTCTGTTGTTGTGCGTTGATCACGTATTTCTGTGACGTTATCTTGATTACTATTCCACAAACATATCAGACCATGTATGTAATGTAATAAGAAAAACGAATTCTGTACTGAATTGGTTAAACAAAAATTATAGCCAAAAATAAGAAGCACAGGTTTCGGATAATAAGAGCTGGACCCTCGCCATCTACCCGTGCTTCTCAAGACGATATAAATTACCGACAAATTATTTTAACTCATTAGCAAATCAAGAAAGCTCATTCGCGTAAATGTAGAGTAGTATTACAGAGCACAGTCCCTCATACTCAGACGTACCCGTGACGCGGTGGCTTCAGCACGTGGATTTCTTTTACCGGTGGGCGCGGCACTCGATGAGAGAACGAGAGAGAAAAGAGAAGCAGAAAGAGAGAGAGAGAGGTAGTAACTGAGAAGTCGTAGCCCCTGGGAACCGGCTATTGTCGCTCGCGAGAGCAGCGGCATCGAGAAGCACGCACTCCTTCCTCTCTTCCTCTTCTTGTGCGCTTCTTGCGTTGCTCCTTTTACTGACAGCTCGGCTCTTCTTCATCTTCTTCTTGCCAACTTGCTGTTGTTTTTCTTTGCGAATTCCGTTTCTGGGCGGCTCTGCTTCGCCGGCAGTGAGCCGCTCTTACTTTTCAATACGGACAAAGTGTTAGGCGTTGATTCTTGAAAATATTGTTGCTTTCTGCAGTGTATCAGTTTTTAAGAAATTTGTTTCCTTTATAATCGTATGAACTATGAATACTCTTATGTAGCGTTGACACATCACACGGTATCCCCTCGAAAATACAATAATTTTCATATCAGCTCAAACTTAGTGCCTTTATGAAAATCATCCACGAACTTCCGCGATAAACTAAAGTAAAAGCAGTATTTGAAGTATCTGCAGAGTTAAGTCGAAAATTAATCTTTTCAAAAACCATTTGAAAGCCACATAACTCAGAGACGAGGCGCTCGCACAAGATCACGAGGACAAAGATAGGAATCGGCGGGGAGAAGGAAGTCGACGTATATACACGCGGAGGGCATCGATCGAACGCAGCCGCTCGTAGATCACGCGTCGCCGTGGCTGCCAATAAAACGATATATAACCCGAGCGCTTGCGCTCAAGCTTGGGACTTCGTGACGACGCCAAAGATAATATCCCGGCGTTTAACGACGCGCTCGCTCGCTCGCTTCGCGAAACAATCTCAAGAAATATATGTGGCCTTTCCGCGAGCGAGCGCCTCTCTCTCTCGCTGCACACGGCCCGTGAGACGTATAAATTTGTCGGGATGGCGAACTTGACTAGCTCGAGCTCGGCTGCTCATTGCGCGATGAGCTTTTATTATCGGGCTTTATTTTAGAAGCGAGATCGATTTGGACGAGGGCCCGAAATTGCGACAATTGCGGTAATAAAATGCAGGGATCGGGCTTTTCGATTTGGCGCAACAGAGGCTCGAGGAAGAGTGCCTCAAGTTTCTACTTAGCGAAATTGGTGTTTCATATTTTGTGGGAGCGCAGCGCCGAGGCCGGAATTGAAATCGTTAAGCGGCAAGTTTATCGGGTTATGCGCGCGTTCGATTGCGCCGATATACTTTGGGCTTCTTATTGTGGCGCGCGGCTGGGTATGTAATCGAATTAAAACATCTGCGTAATGTACTGGATCTTATTACGCGTAATGCGCTGCAAAATTATTTCAACTTAATGGACATGCGAAATCGATTAGGTGCCTCTGACAATGAGGCATGAAACAAATTTTTTTGCTCAAAGACGTACAATTTAACAGTAAATTGATATAACAGTAAAGCATAATCGAGGACATGAGTACATTTGTTATTCTAGAGGGTTTCAATGAAACTTGATACAGTAGGAGCAGAATCGTTGCGTAAGCTCCGAATGAAGTTAATAAAGTTTGGTCAAGCTTCCGGTAATTACAATAATTCTCAATTTTTGTAGCAGGCCACAAATCAGGCCTTAAGATCTTCCGAAAATTATCGGTCAAACTCGCCTATCACGCACTCGCTATAAAAATGGATCCAATTTAATAATTAATTAAGTGTCCGGCATAAATCAAAAAGCCTTGCTCCATATATTTCTGAATGATGCGTAGGAGCGATTACGTCTATTGTTCCGTGCGTGCGTGTGTCGTTAGGCCATCCCGGCTGCTTGGCTAACTGCAGAAGCGTGTATACGTGTCGTGGGTGCAGAAGAATCGCCGCCGTCCCTCGTCTTTTCTCTTTCTCTCTCTTTCTCTCTCTCTCTCTTACTCGCTCGGCTCTTGCTTCGTGATAGCATAAGGGGGATGAAAGACACGCGCTCGTATAAATCTCGCTTCGTATTATCTCGGCCATCTCGCAAATAGTAAATGCTTGTACGTAACGCCCTCGAGCAATGAGCGCGCCGAGCTCGATAATTCGACGATGTGTTTTTCACTTTGCCTGCCAGACGAGTATATCTGCTGGGCTATTTTTTAAGATTTATGGAATTTTGAAAATTATTTTCATCGATCTTGTTCTCTTAAGACTTAAGAGAAGTGATATTGTTGCTTTAATGTGGATATTTTATTAAGTGTAGAAAATTTTGGAAAAATTAATGCAAGCGAAGCTAAAGACTAGTCATTATTATGTACATTGTATTTAATATATTCAAGAAATATAAATGACGGTGGAACGCTAATGAAA
The DNA here is from genome assembly GCA_900480035.1 of Eupelmus urozonus. Classification (NCBI taxonomy): domain Eukaryota; kingdom Metazoa; phylum Arthropoda; class Insecta; order Hymenoptera; family Eupelmidae; genus Eupelmus; species Eupelmus urozonus. The sequence goes on along the minus strand of UELX01000258.1, from coordinate 6,034 downwards.
AATTTCTTTTGTAAATGCCGTCATTAAACTAATTTATTTATGAAAGTATAATTTCTTCCAATTAGAATAACACTCTTCAACTAGAGCACTAAAAATATTACCCGGCATTAATATTAATGATGAAACTTCAATCTTAAGATCGAAAAAAAATTAATAATATTTAATAAATATGTTAATCTCCTTAATGCTTCCAACTTGATGAATACTTTTACCTCGAGCGTCCTACATCTTACAACACCAACTAAACCATCTTCCTGCAATTGCAAAAACTACATTCACGCATTATCCAAGCACGCAAAATTCCTTCCATGCACAATATAGCCATCATTGAGATATCATTCATATTAATATATTCCCATCCCCACTCTCTCAAATCAAGACTCTTAAAATTACCAGCACAAATAACCATCCAACTCGAATTTTTTACTCTCCTGCGCTGGCGGCCGCAAGAGAAAGTAAGTAATCGCTCGTCTCTCCTCGCAATTAATGCATTCGCTCGCTCGCGATTGTTAGGCGGACAAACCGCGGCGGTGGCGGCGGCGGCGAATGATTTACTGCCAGTCCGCGCGCGCGCTCCCGACTTCGCTATATAACGCATACACACGCGCCTGCTTTCTTATACACGAACGCGGAAGCGAGTTCTGTCTCACCTGCGTAATGCGCCTGCGCTTGCGCACACGCGCGTGTGGCATCGTTAATGGGCTCATTGTTGGAAGAAAGTCGCGCGAGCTCGCGACGCTCTCTTTCGCACAAGCCGACTGTATACAGCTCGATGAAAGATCCGTTTGAAGCGAGAATCGACGTGCAAGCCGCGGCCTTTATTTTTTCGTCGAATCATCGGGCGTAAATATGAAGAGGTTTATTAGTTGGCGCGCGGCGCTTGATGGATGCAGTCCTTATACAATCCGACGGCGCTGCGGAAGAGGTATTATGTAGATAGTAAATATAAAAACGGCCGTATTAGGCCTCGGCGCGCAGGCTCATACATTTTAAACTGTTTTCCGCGATGCCCGCTACTATGTATTCTAACACTTAGTAATTACAGCGAGTACTGGCATAATAATTAAGCGGCATTATCCCCGCGCACGACCGATGTTATTTATGCTAACGACTCGATGATAAATAATTTATAAAAATTTAATTGAATGTAACGCGATGAGATCTGCGGGCTCTGAATAATAAGCCTTGACTGTAATTGATAATCGCAAAAAATTACATCGCGCTATTAAATTTGCCATAACGTATCGAGTGCTTTCACGAGACTCGGCCACAAGCTCCTGTATACATTCCGCTCGGAAATCAAAGAAACTCCTGTTAAAGCTCTTCCTTCGTCGCGCATCGCGCAGGCGGCGCACGGCACAGGGGGGGCTCCGATTCCCCTCTATCTTTCCGGACGCTTTAAACAATTTTAAGGCTCATTTCCCCCCTTAAAGCGAATATCCTGAGTGCCGTCGCCGAGAGCCGAGGGTGAAAAGCTAAGAAGACGCGGCGGCGGCGGCGACACACGGGAGCAGCAGTGCTTGGCCGGCCCGAGGCTGTATAGCCGGCGGCCGCTGGAGAAAGCAACCCCTTGCTCGCTGAAAACTCCTGGCTAACCCTCGTATTTACCAATTACGTAAGTAATCTGCGGCCGTCTCGGCTCTCTTGCTCGATTTCGGCCCTTGCCCCCCTCGCGCGCGCTTCGCCGTCTTTACTGCTTACCGTTCGATTTATACTTTCTGCTTTATGCCTCTTCTTCCGCTTTATTTGCCGATTGGATTTTTTAAGTTCGATGGCTTATAGTTTTTATTGATTAATTAAGGGAGATGTTTATGAATTAAAACTATGTCACTTAGCGTTACGGGTAAAAGTTACGAAAAAACAATTCTATACATTTTGTAACCGTTTTCCAATTAAAGCAGAATTATAATGTATATCGTTTTTAATTATCCATCGTCCTTATATCACATATAAATACGGATAGCATTTTGGAGAATCTGTATTAGACTATACTTTATAGCGAAGAAATTTAATTTGCTAAATTGCTTCCTACTGTTCTCAGCATTAATTTAAGATTAGCATAAAGCTCTTAAACTTGAGCCGTTTTTTCCGTTCTCCGTAAGACGTTGGAAAATCGATCCTTGGAAGTTGGCTCGCGAAGCTAACCGGCGTTTCCGGTCCCTTTCCAACTTTAACTAGCTCAAGGCAAAAGGGACTAGTAGCGCCCGCCGCTAGTATTTTCTCTTGCATGCCGCGCGCTTGACTTACGTACGTAGGACGTTGAAGGGACTTTGAGCGATGTACTGTTTGTGAAGATTGCTAGACCGACAGATCCCTTAAAGCTGAACTCTTCCTACAAGCGTAAAATTACCCTTTACTTCGGTAAAAAGTTTTGAAATATTATTGTTATATTTTGTTATTTTTGTAAAATAAATGGTTTGTTGGATATTGTATAAATATTTAATCAATTTATTCCAAGCATTAAAAATAGATCCCATATAAATATATTAAATCCACATCAAGTGTTTAAAAATTTAAAAAACAATTTCCGAATCAGAAAAGCAGCGATTGAATAACTCACAACCGCACTCTCCACGTGTGATCACCTCACCGCGCACTCTGCGAGTCTACATTTACCAAGAGCTCATCAGGCTCGAAACAATAAGAAGAAAGCTCCAAGGCTAACCCAAAATGAGAAAGCTACAAAGCGCGACGGCAAAGACAGAAGTTATCAGGCGCTACTCACTCGTAGTTAGTAAATTCCGACACGCATGCAGTCTAGCATAGCGAGGTTTTCTCGGGGAATGGGATACACACACAGAGTCGAGCGACTATACGTGCGGATAATGCGGATGGGAATCGTACTGCGCCAGACTGCGCGGAGGCGCGCTTCTACAAAGCGAGTAGGGTAAGGCTGGCGCTCCCCCTCGCGCTCTCTTTTTCTCCGCACTGCACACACGTCCGCTTGTTTGTCCCGCGCGCGGCGGCCGGAAAAACGTCGAACGAATCGCGCGAGAGAAATGCCTAGACGTCGACTAGACCAACGACGGTCCGTCTGTTATTGCGTAGGGATAATTATCCCGCATCGCGTTTTCCCTCCACGTGCACGCCGCGCTTACGGAATTCACGAAACTCGCTGCGCGCTGCTGAAATTCTATTTCTTGCGGTTAGGCTGCTTGCCTGAGCTAGCCAAGCGCTGCAGCTACGTTTATTGTTTCTGTGCGAGCCGCGTACTACAAAATCATAATTGGCTAGAGACAGTGGCTCTCTCGAATTATGCTTGGGTTGACGCTTCGAGCGTGTGAAAAATGTTTCACAAGCTTTTGCATTGCGCAATAGAGGATGGTTTTATTCTCTATGAATGAGGCATGAAAAACTTCAGGCTCGAATCAGTACCGAAGCCATGAAATATCTAAAGAATAATCCGTCACCGCTGGCAAAAACTATACGATTGTTACGTGAAAAATTCAACGATTCCTCCATTATTAAGACTCATCGCCTAATCCCCATGCGGCAGGACGCGCCCACGGCGACCGATCACGCATACACACACACACACACAGAGTTGAGCCACTCGTGATTTATTCCCGCGCATCCAGTCATTCTCATCGCTGCGCGCAATATTTCGCGGCTATGGGGGCTCTCATGTATGTGTGTGTGCAGGAGCGGGCCGCATCGCGCGAAAGAGACATAATGGCACTGGCTCGGGCAATCTGCATACATTATGCGCTCGCGCTCGCGCGCGTCTCTCGTCGTTTCTCACGGAAGCCGCTCGCTTGCTTGCCGCCGGAGACGAGACCGTCTCAAGGTCCCTTGCGGAGCTGTGTGCGCGGGAGACTTTTCTGCGCGCGAGCAAGCGCATTAATTTGTTTTTCGCCAGCTTGTGTATCAATTTCGCGGTAATTCGTGGATTACGGAGAAGGATTTTATGCATAAGTTGTCGTGCGAGCGATCACTGCCTCCAGAGCTCGATGTAATGCCTAGGATGCTAAGGTTTCAGAAATTATGCAAGGATGATTCTTGTCAGCTGGATTTCGATGGAACGATTGACTTATTAATTTTAATATGTCCAATGATTATCAGTTAATAATTAGTGGCCTAATGATTATCGTTAATTTTATTATTTTTCGCATTGTTCTGTATAAGTCAATTAAAGATTCAAGGTAACTTTTGTACAAACTGTCTTTACGAGTTGATTAATAAAAAATTTAATAATTCAAATTTGAAATAGACGTTTTAATATGCTTAAATAAACAATTTTGTTTACAACAAGCTTATTATTCTTAAATTTACAATTTTGTTCAAATTCAGAAATTTTCTAATTTAGGTATCTACTGTATAAATTTATTTGTTTTATAACATCTTGCAAACATGACAGACATTCAATTTGAAAAAAATATGTTGCATCTCATTATTCCAATTCACTATTCATAGAAAAACCAAACTACACTTACCGCCAAGAATAGTCCCAACAAAAGTTTAATCTGCCAATATCTACTCGCGAGCAGCCGCACTCCAGGACACAAAAGCGCACATCCCCGTGTCCTTCCGTCGCGACTCCGCCAGCGAGCGGACGGCTTCATTAATTAATAGCAAACGTCAAGCCAGGCCCTACGCGTCCGATAAGATAGCGTGACCGCGTCGTCCGCGTCTCGCGCCATTCATTATTCAGCTTTCCGCGATAGGTTCGCCGCTCGGTCGCGGAGCCTCCTGTTATACCTGCCGCCTTTGTGTACGTGTATACGTACACGAGAAGCCACCGGCGCCGCTGCCGTGGCCATCACGCGTCGTATTAAACGTTCGGGCAAATTGACGCCATAGCTAGCTGGGCGCTTTGCGCGAGCCGCCAGCGCGCGGGCTATCGATGCGAGATCGTGTGCGATGATGCGCGCGATCGCTTGGCTATGTGAGAGAGCTGCGCTTGAGACGCTGATGGTGTATCCGGTTCAGGCGATGTTTGGTATATGACAGTGGAAAAGACGAAATAATAAATTGTATTAATATTGCATTTGATTTTTTTTTCAGCGATGCACGGAAGATAGAGTCAACATCACCTGTACAATTAATGTGATCGATTAAAGAAGATCCATTTTAGCAATTTATTATTATAAATTGCCTTAATTTAATCATAAACCAATAAGCATATCACAGAACCCTCCGCATGAAATCACACTGAATGGCCAAAAGGTGCGTACGCGCTGCTTCTTCATCTCCAGACGCTCCGGGTGCTTTCTGAGAGAGGCTGAAATACCCGGCGGCGCGTCGGTCCTTGACAAACCACCTTCCACAACCGGGGGACCATATCCGAGTCGTCTAAGCGCGAGAGATGCAGACTATATACGCGGAGGGGGCGAGAGCGCGTCGTTTTCTCCGCAACTCCGTGTACACACATATACGTATACGCTGGCGTATAACCGTAGATATTCGACCGCGCTGCATATTTGATGTCGCATGCTCGCTCCATGATCGCTCGAATTTTCCCCGGTGTATCGTGGGCAGGGGTCATAAGAGCCCTCAGTGATTGAAGGTTAGGGCACCCCCGCGGCACCGACGTCGCCTCGAGCATGCCGCTGTCTCTCGCGCCGCCCCGCATTAACTTTTCAGCTTTATATAATTCTGCCTGATCGTGTGTATATGGTCTGTGGGACAGAATGGTGGTAGAGGGTTTTGATGGCGAGGCTTGCTAGGCACATTGAAAATATGATCGTTTGGCGTTCCTGAGGGTCGGTAAAAATTAAGTGGTTTTTCAGATATTTTTCTTGAGTATTTATTCATGAAAATCTCTTTATCGATGTTGCTGGTGGGTAAGTAGATAAAGACGTTCGATCAGACGAGTGCATCGTCTTGGAAGATTTTTAAATTAATTTTAGCAGTTAAGTGAAAAAGAACTTTCTTGCTACAGATTGTGTTATTTAAAATTTCTTTTTTATTAGAACAAATATTATTATTAGTATCTAATATTTTAAACAGAAAGTTGTAAGAAATTGTATTGTATTGTATAATTGCAATGATATAATAATAGAATGCGTTTGATTTTATTATAAGTAATGAACAT